>JAJHUR010005997.1:0-24692 GCA_027495735.1 Lutjanus campechanus | reverse complement strand
GCTGAATAAAGCCCCGGTCCGGTCCATGTGTGTTCAACTATCCGCCTCTCCTCCTCTGTGTGTGTGCGAATAGCCCGGACTGCTAGTTACCAGCGCAGAACGAGCCAAGCTAAGGTGCAACGAGACTTAGCTTTATAATCAGCTGCTCCATACCACGGTTAGGAGCTACAAAGCTGAGGAGGTAACACAACACAGGCTGAAGACTGTACAACTTTCGACAGCCTCAGGTCGGCTACAACTCCTGTATTCAGCACCGTTAACACGCCTGCATCCGTACGACGCGTCGTCTGCAGCCAGCAACGTGAGAAGAAATGGCCCTAACACTTCGTCTGCTCCAAGTAAATTTTTTTACTTTATTACCACAAGCACACACAAAAGTACCGAAAATTGGTACCGTTGAGTACCGATACCGATTCGCAGGTACCGGGTATCGGTACCGTATCAGTTCAAATGTGAACGGTACCCATCCCTACTTACAGATAATTTTAGTCTTTTTCTACCCGCGTGTTTGAATTGACCAGTGAGTACCAATAGATACCAATAAGATCTGTGATCACACAGATGTTACAAAGCAGGCCTGGGCTATATAATTAAAAATTCTGTCACAATAGTGACATTTCATAGAAACTGATATCAACAATTGTTTTTCACGTAGATTGGGACTGATGACGGCAGCTAAGGTGATAAAATAAGTTTGTTGTATTAATGGTCTTGGTTAGAACAATATTCCTGCCTAGTCCATCCATGCATGCATGCATGGATCCATCCATCCATCCATCCATCCATCCATCCATCCATTTTCTTGCACTTATCTGTGGTCGGGTTGTGGCAGCAGGCTAAGCAGATGTCCCTCTCCCCAGCAGCACACCCTCAGGATGTCTGAGGCCCTCACAGAGTTGTCCAACTTGTTGTCCAACTTTAAAAAAAGAAACAAAAAACTGCCAGTGAACAGTGAGCTGACCAGTCTGTTGATAAATATCGCTATAATTTTATCACCCAGGCCTATTACAGCATCTGTACAAACCCTTATTTGTTTTATGTTACGTAAAATAAAATAACATACATGTTACTTTTTCGGACAAAGTCCAAAGTGTATTAAAGATAACCAAAACTTGCTTTCACCTTGTTAAGTGTTAACAATTCTAACCAGAAATCTCATGTCCTTTCCAGTCCATTCTTTACTGTGTCTAGGTGTTTATGCATGTGTGATGTATTAGTTGCTTTAGGGGACAGTGGTGAACTTCACACAAACATAGAGATGCTGAGATGGAGCGAGCCTGTGGGTATGACGTGAAGCCTCTGGGGACAGATTGAAGAAGTCAGGGATATTCAGCGAAGGAAACGTATCCCAGCTGCTGCAGCACCGCAGACCCACAGCTGTGACACTGTTTCTCTTTTATTCTGGAGTCAGAGTGTAGAGAGGCTGTCATGTCGAGACTGAACACTGTATCACTCCCACTAGAGTCTATTCTATATGGTAAACATTTGCATTACATTGTGATGTTTTAATGGAAACACAAGTCAAGACAGTGTGTTATTGTTAAAATAGGAAGGAAAACGAGATGCACACATACCTTGGCTACTGCAATGTTTTGCTTTTTAGAAAAAAAAAAAAAAATTTTTAGGGATTATTGTTTGTTGTTTGCATTGCCTGTCTCCAGTATTCTCAAGCTGGGGTAACACTTTTTTGGATTAAACACATAGTTGTTGTTTTTTCTGGAGCTGATAGAGGAAGTAACTAAGGACTAAACTATCTGGCTTCCTTCTCATCACTGTTGATAAATGCACATGTGCAGTAGTACTTAGCACTTTCCCTGACTATGCTAGCATTGTTAGTATCTGGCTGAGTGTGGCTGAGCTTGGTCTGGAGACTCTGGCTTGACCGGGACTGAACGCAGCCTCTGAGACTGACGGTGGCCAGTTTGACAGCAGTGAACACAGTACTGATGTGGTTTTCTTGCTGGGCGTGGCTCCTGGCACCCCGGGACTAAGTCAGGTAATTCGGTGGCTAGGTCCACAGCTAAACAAGCTAACTAGCTAGTGCCAGCTACAGATAACAGCAGACAGTGGTTAGCCTACTTTGGCAACAAGGAAACTAGCTAACCACAAAAGGTATGAGAAAATATTTGAAATACAGAGTATCACGATAATATACTGTAGTTTGTGAAACTATTGATTCTCAAAACACTGTATTGTGATATTGTGATACTTGCAAAGATTTGTGGCAGTGGTTCATTTTGTGTTGTGTTTCAACCCCCAATGCTCAATTGCTTTGCTGTTATGTATCTTCCATGTTCTTACTGTATACAAAAGTAAACTTTAACTCAAATGTTATACAAATGGTGGTTTGTATAACCACTGTCCATGAGCTAACTCTGTAAGCTAAGTCACCTTGTTACTTTGTCGTCAAACTGGCATTACAGCATTTAAGGAAATCTTCGATCCAAATGGTACCAGGAAAGTCCAGGAAATTATTCATGACACCGGTATAAGAGCATTTGACAGTGTAATAAACTTAATGACAACTTAATGACAAGTTCAAAATGTACCACTTTACTTGAGGTTCAAGGAAAATCTGTCTCAAAACCAACCACATAGGACAGTTTAATGTAGTGTTAAAACATAAAGCTAAACAGTTTCTTTAAGTTTGATCATGTAAAGACGTCATGATAAAGACATTTCAAACAACAAGCATTAAAAAATACATTATTAGGCCAATGACACTTAATGACAATAAATCACTGGTGTCATGACATGGTTATTATGGTGTCATGACAATCTTAAGTGCACCCCTCCAAATAAAGTGTTACCATTTTTCCCCCATGCCCTGAGGTGTGGGGGGTATGATGGCACGTATTGAGTTGCACATAATGAGTCTAATTTGGTTTCCCGCCATATTGCATAACCCTGCAGCCAAGTCCCTTTCCTGCACTTTACCAGCTCTCATCCACTGACTGCTTTGTCCAAAGGCAGCTTTGGCTCAAACTGCTGCCTCTTTCTGTCAATATGTTTTCTCCACAGCAATCTGTCTTTTCTGTGATCGAGTTTTCCTGCAAAAAGCTTGCCCTGTGCTCAGCACTTATCTTGTACACCTTTGGTGCACTTCTGTAATGTCTGAGCTGTTATTATGCCTTTCAGGTGCTTCTTTAAAATTTCATTATCACCCTGTTGGTTCCAGAAGCTCTATATTCGTATGTTTGTGCAAGTATTTTCCTATACAGTGACTTCATGGGACTCATTTTAACCTTTCCCACAATTCTAACTTTGATGTTTTTTTATCTCCTACACTCCCTGTGAATGCATTATCTTAGGAAACATACCAACATCATCACCACAGCTTTATTTTAGGAACTGTGAGCTAAAGTACATAAACTGCATGCCCTCTGTACCCTTTAACTGTCTTCTGCTTTATCTCCTGAACATGATCTTTGTCTTTTTTTCTGCATCATAACACCTCTGTAAGCTTTTTCCTGAGCTCTAATGATGTTGGAGTTCCTTTTTTATCCTTTGCAATTTACATTTGCCAGGTTTTAACTGTGTATATGTTTCAGCTTTAGCGTTAGTGTTGTTCATGGGAACAGCCTTTTCCTTACCCAGCACCAAATTTTATCTTCTGATTATTATGTCATCGTTCTTATATTATATTCTTAGTGAAAGCTTAAGGGTACTAATGTACTAATGTGAAGAAAACTTCTTGTGATGAGCGACAAAACTTTCATAAATTTTTTCCGTCACCTGCCGTCTCTTTTTTCCCTTCCCCTCCCTCCACAGAATTCCCTTGTTTTATTATCCTTCCTCCTTCAGCTGCCAGAACACACAGTCCCATACCTGCTGGAGACAGTGTCCAGATGTATCTCTCCAACTTTTCTCCTGTGGCATAAATATATTTTTATGTGGTGGCTTTCGATTCATGCAGCTCCTCAGTCAACCAGCCGACATGTTATTCAGCATCGTGGAATGCACTGGTGGAAACAGCGCTGTAGTCTAACCTCGGTACATGTTTGCAATATTTAACACACCCTTTACACTTATCACTTCATACTAGACACATCAGGAATTTTTTATAGGATATATTCACACAACATGAGATATTTCTTGACTGGCAACAAAACTTGGAAACTAAAAGTTTTCAAACTTTCAAACAAGTGTATTTACATAACAGTATGGTTTAATTGTAATGTTAGCTGTGTAGTCTTACTGAACCTCACACATTCTGTAATGTAATGTAAAGCAGGGCAAGTGATGAAACACTTGTTCAGGTACAGCACTCAAATTAACACCGAGCCGGAGTGTAGTATAGTCAGAACACTTAATTAAATTTTAGTAGCTCAGAATGGCTCCATCACACTGAAAGTGTTGTTTAGCACTAAAAGTTACTGGCTGGAACAAGGCAGCTTTGAGAGAGGAAAAAAAATATTGCCTTTTAGTCAATGATTTTTACACTTTAATTCTATTACTTTTCTAAATCAATTTGGAAATTTTTGCAGCCTGGTCCTGAGTTTAATTTGCAAATCTCTCTGCTTCTGTCACTCAGCGTATACATGAGCGTGTGTTAATACATAAAGTAAATGTCTTTCACATAACGTGTACAGCAGTGTGATAGAGAGTAAGTTACTGTCTCCTCTGTGATGTGTACAGTATTTGATCTGCTAACGCATGTTTGACCTTGCTGCTGGACCGATAAAACTCTGGCAGAAATAACAGTTGGCAATACAAGCAACTGAAATTCAGCCACAGTAGCAGTATGGCTCTAGGGATGGCCAGTTGGTCAGTTGGTCCACCACATTGGTCCAGACTGAAATATCTCAACAACTGTTGTGGACCCTCACAGCCAAGAAATTTTGTACAAACATTCATTCGTATTCGGAGGATAATCTTAATGACTTTGACGAGCCCCTGACTTTTCCACTTGTGGCACCATGGCAACAACACTTTTGATTTTGAGTGAAATGTCTCAAGAGCATTTGGCTCAGACATTCTTATCCCTCTCAGGATGACTTGTACTAACTTTTCATCTAGCGTCACCAGTACCTGCAAAACTAACGACACATCAGCTTTACTTGTTCAGTGTTAACTAACATATGCAAACACGCTAAACAAAGATAGTAAGCATGATAAACATTACTTGATAAACATTAGCTCATTCGCATTGTGATTTTGAGCATGTTAGCATGCTGATGTTAGTGCTTAGCTCAAATCAGTGCAAGTCAAGTGCAGTCTCACAGAACTACTAGCTTGGCTCTATAATCATAATCTTGCTAATAGAAATGTTGGTAACACTTTATAATAACTATCATTAATAAATGCTAAATTGAAAGTTTAGTAAACTTTTTAAAAATAGTTATTTCACAGTTAACAATCAAATGATAATGAATAATGTTTACTTATTACAGTATTAGCAGCGATATAACTGACATTGTTTAAGATGTTTTTGTTATGTGTGATTTTTAATTTATATTACACAAAGTTATGATAAAATGACAAATATAATAATAATAAATAGTAACCGATTATAAATGATAAATTATAGAATTACTAGATTAGTAAACTTTTATTAGTGTAATTCTATTGTTTTCTTAACAGTGAAATAACTGTTATTACTATGTTAACATTTATTACATATAATTATTAGAAAGTGTGACTGAAATGCCACAATATTTCCTAAAGCAGTATATAATATAGGGCTTTTTAAGTTCATAGTTCTGTTATAATTCACACATAAATTCATTGGCAAAAGACCAGACAACAAGACTCCCCAAAGGAAAATAAGCATCTTTCAGGCACATGTTTCTCATTTCAAGTATGAATTTCTTCCAGCATGTCAAAATACTTCACAAACCACGAGTAACCGTTGAGACTCAACCTTGAAAAGGAGCAAACACACTGTCTTTCTTCTGTCTTTTCACCGTCTGTCATACCAGTTCATTTAGATTGTTTACTCAACCCCTCAGGAATTTTTCCTATTCAAAGATAGTGATAGAAATCGAGCCATGCGTCATAATGGCATGGTGATGAATCGGCAAACTGCATCTGCTGGACGCTGTATCTTAGCTCTGTATCATTATGATGATTGATTATTACAGCTTCCACCTTTGCTAAGCCGCAGATAGATGGTAAAGGATTGAGACTTCAGAGCAGAGCATCTTGAAAGCTAATTTTTTCACTGGACAATCCTGACAAACAGCCACACTGCGAGGAGTTTTATTCACAAAGGTTTTAAAGAGCACCCCAAAACAAACACGGGGAACGTCATCTCTTTGACATATAAGTCTGAGAGTCAGAGCCAGTAAAACATCTTCATTATTGGAGCTTTTGACTCATCTTTCCTAGTCATTGTTGTATTCCTCTGTGTGGGAAATACTGCAGTATTTTCACTTAGTCTGAACTGAGCCAAAGTCTGAAAGAGAATGTATATTTTCTTTATCTCAAAACGCAGCTCTCTGTTCATTTGTTCTCTGTCATACTGTACCTTACTAACTCTCCCCTTGGTTGTTCGCTGTCTGTCTCACACCCGCCCCCTCCCCACTCTTCTCCTTCTCCTTCTTATGCTCCCCTAATTTCTCTTTCACCAGGCCATCCATTATAGGCGGAGTGTCATTGAGAAAGCTGTTTCTGGTGTGATGCATTGTGTGAGGTATAATTCACAGATTCGGCTTCTGTGTGATAAAGACTGCTTCTAGAACAAGGGGACATCTGTCCTGTGGACCTGTGCTCCTCTGAACTAAAATGAACCATGTGTTGAGCGCTCACGGTGGGAAAAGGGATTTGGAAAGTGAAAGTCCAACACCCAGCGGTAGTGATGTGAAAACAAAAACAATTTATTTCTCTTTTCCCTTTTAACAGGATGGAAAATAAGATTGCTTGTATAGAATGTAATGAAGAGATTTTTGTCATTCGTAACCCAGAATTTGATGTTTTGTTATTCTTTACATTTTTATACAAAGGAAACATTCAGTTTCTCTTGTCAGTCCTCTATTCATCTACACTCTTAGAAATACACATGCTAACTAGAACTATAATGTGTTCTTGCCTTGTCCCCATAGGAGAACCCCTTTTGGTTCCCGGTAGAAGCTTTTATAAAGGTTCTACTTGAAACCCTTTCAGAGAGTTCTACCTAGAGCTCAACAAGAAGGGTTATATCTAGAACCGCCTGTGAAAGGGTTAACCCAGAATCCCCTCTAAGAGGTTTTGATGGAAAACCCTTCTATGGTACAGTGGTTCCACCCACAACCCTCTCTGGGGGTTCTATCCAGAACCTTTCCACCTTGTAAGGGTGCTAACTAGAATCCACTCGAGTAGTTCTACTGCGAACTCCTATTATGGTACAAAGAACCCTTGACAAAGGATTTCAACAGTCCTTGAAGAATTATTGCTTCCAAAAAGGGTTCTTTGGATGAATGGGGTTCTAAATTGAAGTCTGACAAAGAAAGCTTGGTGAACCATTTCTTCATCAAAAAAAAAAACAAACAAAAAAACAAAAAAGAAAGCTCTATTTCTAAGAGTGTACTTATCTTCTGATGCTAATGTTTGATTCGTTTCCGACTGTAGCTTCACTTGGGACCCAACCTCTCTCCCATTTTTAGGGGTTTTCAAGGTGTCCGAAGATCTGAATTGATGATTCTGGCTTTAATTAGTATAGCCTGTTTTAGTGATGTCAGCAATTCTTTACAGGCTATGCTAATCTGTGCCAGAATCAGCAATGCAATTGGGACGGATTTGTTTCTCCATGACGTACATTAAGGCTGTTTATTGCGCTGTTGTCATTCCCTGAATTTCTCTTTTGATTCACTGCTGGTTTTGAGTCAATGCTTTGAAATATAACAGAGCAACAACAAAAAAAAATAGTTCACTGAGATGGATGGATGTTGATAAGGTCCTTCTGCAAAGGTGCAGGTCTGCAGACAAGATATAATTTAAAATACTTAATACTTATTTCCTGCAATCAAGTGGCCTTTTGTGGGACATCAACTTGTCAACAACTCAATGTGTGTAAATGTCAAAGATGATGTCAGTATCTCATCCCCCTTTGTTTTCTCCTTTCACCTTTTGATACTGGATAAGGTGAATCATTGGTGTGCAGACAACACTGGCTCCAGTAGCTGCTGCTATGTTCTGTTGATGTGTCTTCCATTAACCTACTATGTTAGAGGTGCCTCACCTGTAGACACTTAATTTAATAGCACGCCAGTCCCTTAAAAAAGCCATTATTTCTGCAGAAGCTCGTTTGACCCCTACGATGATGAATGGATAACACGGGGTCTTATTCTTAATGCAGATGGAAAAAGCTTGATAAGACTTCATTTAATCGTTTTCATGATATATTTTTATTGTAGAATATTTAAAATAATCTCTTTATAATTGTAGAACTTGAGATTTTCATCATATCAGACCTAGTTTTTGATACTGTTGGCTGGTTTTTATTCTGCTATGGCCATTACAACTGTTTACACTCATTAGTTACCTCTCCACAAAGTAGTTTGTGTTGTTTGTAGCAGAGTCCACCATCAATGTGCTGTGATTCAAATAGCAGGTACATGCACAAGGAATCCACAGGGAGCAAAGTATGCATGAAATGGACAAAATTCAAAAAGTATTACCTCCAGTAGATGTCTGTTGCCGTGCCTCCAGAGAAGCAGAGAAGAGCACCAGCATGAAAGCTGAGCAGTGAACTGCTATGGACAGGGTCAGCAAAAAAAGGTATTTTGGCTACTTATAAAATGGTCCACCAAAAAAAAATAAGTTTAGTTAAGTAATTAGTTTAATTAGTTTAAGTGTATGCTATATTTAGAATATTTTTATTGATTTACTTTGCCATCAGACAGCCTTTTCTGACAGGAAACTGCCAAAGTCCATCAGTCAAATTTCCTTGCAGAACGTGGAGGTTGGCGGTCTTCTGCTTTTAAAACACCAAAGTCACACAATAACACAAACAAACAAACCATCTACTGTAGGTAACACACTAACTGTTTATAAGTACCTCTTAGAACTACACATCAAATAATATGAACAATCCCTCTAAGGATCCAAACAAAAAGTAGTTTTGTTTCATACTAATCTGTTACATATTTATTACGAAACATTGGCTAGAATATATGATGGCTGTCGGTCTTTGCTGTGCTTTAACTGTGGGAAAATCCTCCCTTTGTGTGACTTTGCTGCTAGAGGGGTAGAGCACAGTATGCATCTGAGTAATAGTGACATACAGGTAAGCCGCCTGTAAACCGGGGCTCTAAGGGACTGGCATTCTGCTGTGGCCTTTGATTGGCAGGGGAGCAAATGGCAGCAGCATCTGGAGGCACTTGGATCAGACCCTGATAAAGAATGCAGACACACACACAGACTCGGAGACGGACGGATAAACGCATGTGAACACCCACACACTTATGCACACATGTACTGAGCGCAACTGGCCTCACACTAACCCTGCAGCCCTCTGTGCTTCGTCTGGCTCCGAGCAGGAATATCAATCCACCTGTGTAGGCTTCACTTTGAAGCAGCCGCGGGAGGAAATGTGCTCTCATTAACATAATCACCCAGAGAGTTTTCCTCGTGTACGACCTTTAAAGCTTAATGTTTTAAGTAATTTGCCATTAATCATTATTTAGCCTTCATGATTAAGTTTTACAGTCTCTCACACACATAATTTACTCTGAAATTTGCAACATGATGAGACTCATGGTGATTGATTTTGGTATTTGGTTTATCAGTCTCCTGCCCACCGTGTCATGTCATCCACATCTATGTTGATGAATCATCTGTCTTTGTGGCTAACAGCAACTAACTTGTATGTTTAAGATTACATCCATCTTATCCAGCTGTTTTGAAATCCCTAATGTGGCTGTTTAAATCAGACCCACAGAGCATTTGACTTTACAGAAAGCCAATGATTGCATTACCCCACCCCCCCACCACCCCCCCTCCCCACCCTCCCTTACATCAACTTAGGCCCAATGAAGTTAATGCTCTCAATTATCTGTTCCCCAGTCTGGCTTTTATCCCTGTCTGTCTTTGTCTCCTCAATCATCTCATCAGTGGAAATAATGTTTTATTATTTCTGGGTAATTATGTCAATGTAACTTTGGAAAAACTTTAAAAAAAATTTTTAAAGCTAACACAAGGAGTTTTGAACTGGTTATGAAACAGTCCCAGTTTATTACTGATGCCTCTCTATGACCTACATAAGTTAACGAGACCATCCATGAGAAGATGGATGGAGATGCTGTTTCTATATAGTTAATCTTAATGTCTGCCAGCGGGTCTGAGTCTCTGTGAAGTCAGATGAAACAAACCTGTGTTTACATTTTCTCAAAGTGACAGTGAGTCGTGTGTCAGCCAGTCAAAAAGAAGCAGGAGGAGATTTTTATTTAGATAATTTTATTTTTGATGTTTGATATTTTGTGGTTATTACAGTGGAAACACTCTCACTTTTGTCAAACAAAACTTGTGACATATGTTCAATAGAAAAACAAATGCATCTGTTCCTCCTCTTCCTCTTCACAGAATTTTAATACTGATCATTGTTCAATGTTAAACATATTAAGTTGTTTTTTAGTATCAGTAATTTTGTCAAATATCTTAAATTTAAAGATTCTGGAGTAAGAATCAGTTGTTGTTCTAATAGGTATCATGCGATCAATTGCGTGCGTGTGTCTTTTTTTTGAATGCACATTCATGACTGAATGCTGAAGGACCTCTGGAATTCACAATTTTTTGATCATCCCTTTCTTGTGAAGGTGATATCTCAAGAATGCCTTGAAGGAGTTTCTTCAACTCACCACTTGGACTCAAGGATGGACTGATTAGATTTTGGTGGTCAAAGCTCACTGTGACCTCACGAAACATGCTTTGGTCATAACTCAGGAATTCATACGCTAATTAGCCTGACAAATTTTTGTGCAAATGGCAGTGCTGTAGAATAACTACCTCCATGTAATTAAGTTAAAATGACAAATTAATTAATTAATTAACCAATTAATTAATTAAATTTCAATTACTAATGAAAATGTTGGCGATTGCAAAGGGGTTACATCCAAATATTCTCATTGGGTTGCCAGGTGGAGATCTGCACTAAGTGACCTTTTCTAGTTGCTGTTTTTGGAAAAATTTCAGTAATTGGTTAAACTTTTTCCCACTACTCACATATTTTAATATTAAGCAAAACAGATTTTTTATATTCAATGTGTGCACAATGTTATATCCCATATGGTGTATTTATGGATATACTTTTGTAATGTTTTAATAGATTAAAAATTTATGACAGTAGTGACATTTTGACTCCTCCTCCTCCTCCTCAGCCGTTCACTGATTCTGTTTAACCTTGCTGATAACATCCCATCTGAATCCTGCCCATCAGCAGAGAGTAAGAGAACTGAGTAAAGTGCAGGGCCTCCTGAGGTCACCCCTGCACAGTGTTATACTCCAGAGCACCAGGCCCCTCCATTTAGCGAAGTAATTCGACTCATTACCTCCCTCCTCTCCAAACTGTATGCATGGAAAGTGTTATGCCTGAGCAGCTATAGGCTCTTAAGCTGCCTTACTTTATGAGGTACCCGCTATGTGTGTGGGTGCATGAGCAATCACACATGCTGAGTGTTTCTCCCTCTGTCTCCAAACATTGATAAAGTGCTCGGAGGGAGAATTTCTCTCTTTTGCATCATAGCCTGCAGCAAAAAAAGAAAATAAACTATAACACAAGTTCAATTTTCACTTTTCATTTGCAGTATATCAAGATGAGAACATATGATAAGAAGTAATCGGATTCCCCATAATTTGCTATGGCATACAGGAAAAATAAACTTGAGTTATTGAAGATGGAGGCACAGTGTGCTACATATTTTACTCTCTGCTGTGTTTGGCAACCAGTTGTTTATGTAGATGTATACATATTAGAATTTATATTTATATCATAATTCACAAAAGCTGAATTATATATGAATTATTATGTGACTTTTACTATGAGCCAAGAGATTTAGAAAACAGGTTGCTTCTTACATTTCTATATGTTGTTCATTATTAGAAGGTTGCTCAGCTCAGTTCATGTGAATTATCTACAGTTAAGTATCCTCTGCTCCCCACGGTCTTTCAAGTGGGCAGAGACAAACCAAACTCCATTTTAAAAGCGGGTGTTTAAGAGTAGGGCCATATTTTTTCACGGTAAAAACTTTAGTTACACCATCACTGCGTCTCTTTTATGATTCACTTTTAATCTGCAGGGACAATCAGTACAGGTCATTTACTCAGTAACGTCAACATATACTCTGCATCAGTGGTATCAGAAGTGATTCTGGAGAAAAAGAGTTGATTGAGTCTCATGTTTTTTTGTTTGTACTTGTGTCAACAATCAACTGTGATTGGCCACCAAATCTCCAGTCAAGGGCTAGATGTTCTAAAGTCTGAAAACAGAGCCAAGAGAAGGTGCAAAAATCTAGTTTTCTCTCACACCTCTTGAATTACATTATGCTTAAAGGTTTTTGTTAAAACTTTTGACACATGTATGGATATGTATTGTGATGTGTATTGAATTGTATTGTGCTGTAATCAGGGCGTCATTGGAAATGAGAGCTTGCTCTCAATTGGCCTTCCCTGAATAAATAAAGGTGAAGAACATGATGCCAAAAATCAACTGGCAACCCCAGCTTTAAGTCACTTTTCAAGTTGAAAACAAAGTCTCAGTTGCGAGAATGTTCTGCTTTTCTTTGTCTTATGTGACAGTCAGCTGAATATCTTTGGGTATTAGACTGCTGGTTCTAAAAAGCAAACACTTTGAAGATGACCCTTTGTGTTTTAGCAATCCATCTAGCAACCAAATCAATAAACCAAGCCAATATCACCAGATTAATCAATAATCGGTAATAATTTATGAAAATGGAAAAGCTCCAAATCCTTAAAACTGAGAAGCTCAAACTAGAGAATGTTCATTTTTGCTTGAGAAATGACTTTGACAATTAATCAAGGATCAAAATTGTTTCACCTAAATTTCCTGTTAATTAGCTAATCAATTCATTGACAAATTGCTTTAGTTCTGATCATTATTTGTAGCCCTAAACAAGAGTCTTTAATGAAACTATCATATCAGGATATATATACAATGATATCTCGATATAAAATTTACATTTTGATAGAGGGTTTTATCTACAGTATGTCACCCACCCCCATGTCTTTCCTCTTCATTTATGTTGCTCAACATTTTGGTTTAATGCCTTCACTTCCCATGCTACTCGAATGGCAGGTTACGCCTTCATTCTGCCTTTGGTCAGAACCTGTGAGAAATGCAGAAGGATGAAGTACGGGGTGGGAAGTACTTCTCACATTTTTGACCAGATTCAGATAATGAGACTTTAATGGAGCTTCAACTCTAATGTGTAATTTCTTGTTCATTTCTCAGGAACATTCAGGCACGGCTGCCCCCTTGTCCATCAGCTAAGCTAACTGCCAGTGTGATTTGTGCGGTGCAATAATGCTCACGGCCATTTCCTCAGTGAATTATTGGAGCCAAGAATACCACCCTGTCCTACAATTAATGACACTCCATTGATTCAGTCCTTTCCCTTTTGGCAGGAAAAACTAAGCTCTCCAGAGGGCTGTTCTTTCCTCCTTGGGGATGCTTCTGTTAGTCACAGATTTTTCTTTAGCTTAATGCACTTCGCTTAATTTTTTTCTCTGGGGACATAATGGACAGAGATTCACCAAAATATTAACCTTTACAGACCCTTAAATCAAGGCTCCTCTCAACGTTTGATTTTGTAGGCCACTGCTGCCTGGCCTCTGTGCAAAAGGCTAACATTGTGTTAGAGCGGATTTTTATGCCCAGTCAAACATGTCTGCTTTTCAACATTTCACTTCATCCAGCGAGACTGAGGTCAGTTCAAGCTGGCTGAGGGCTGAATATTCATGATCACTTCAAAGTGCTGCTGGGATTGGATATAAATTCATTTTTACCAACGGAATTCAGCTCATTTAGACAGACTCGTATGATTTGATTTGAAAGCCGAGATTTAAATAGTAGCATGGATTATTTCTCATCCCAGTGGATCTCAGCAGGATGGCTGAGACCAGTCTCTGACATCTCATGATATTCTCCCCATTGTTACTTTGAGGAATGGCAGCGGGTTAAGAAAAAAAAAAGATCATTATCCTCCACCAGTTCCTCTTTCCTCCTCTGTATTTCTTCTCCCTCCTGCCGTTGCACAGCGTACTGTACGCCATATTTAGTCAGAAATAACCTTACAGATGCATTGGCTGGCAGATGGCGTAGAAAGCCTTCCATCAGCATTATGGGGCGAGGGACTGTGTTATATTGGTCAAGATCCAATACTGAGGGACACAGAATCCTGCAGTATGAGGCAGAGTAGAAAGCTATTGAGAGGGAAAATAAGAGCTCTCGTATGTATTGAGTGTGATAAAGGAGAGAGGTTGAAAGAGTCTCGAGTAGCAGGCAGTTCAGCTATAAAAGTGCTAACTTTCCAAACTTATGGCATGGAGCATAACAGATTTACCTCAAATGAACCTGAAATGGATTTTCTTCACCTCCACGATCCTGATGATTGGTTGAACTGTGCACGTTGTCAGAGACTCAGACTGCGTAGGTCTCAGTTTATTTAATGTAAAGATAATAGTGTTCATAAAAATTACATATTTTAAAGCCCTGCTGTAGCTTAGCTTTTCATATAATTTTACAGTCTTAACAGTGATAGATCATAACTGAGAACAGTGACTCAATTTTTTAATTACGTTTAGCCAGAATTTTATGCTGCTTTATACTTGTACTTCACCATGTTTCAGAGGGAAATATTGTTCTTTTTACTTTACTACATTTATCTTTTATATAGAAAAAATATGGCCCACTTATAGAAAACTGGATGTTTCACCAATCCAAAACGTTGGTGTTTGATATCCTGATGCATTTGGAAACAGCTAGGAGAAATGCTACTGACTCTACCTTTAAAAATTAGCTCCATCTCAATCAGCTACAACATTAATGAAATGTGCATGTTAATACATCAGTAGTTATCATCAAATAATATATGATAATATAATACTAATAAGGACCATTTTGCTGTATAATGAGTGTTTTCACTTTTGAACCCTGGATCAGTTTGTGTATATGTCATATACAGTGTTTCAAAAATAACTGTTGTTTAGGACTACAAATAATGATTAGAGCTGATACAATTTGTCAGTCAATTGATTAGTAAATCCTTGTCCTCTGTGATGTTTTGCAGCTTTTCTGTGTCTACATTGAAGGACCAGTGTGTAGGATTTAGTGGCATCTAGGACCCACACTCTCTGTAGATATAAATGGCTACAATGCCAATAAATCCCCATGAATCTTACACACTGAACATTTAAAGTACATCTAGCTGATAATACTTGTGTGCTTTTACTTTGGAAGAGAATTGAATGCCTATGTCACGTTTCTGAGGGATGAAAATCTGATTGCAGTTGCAGATGACCGATGACTCACTTTTCACAGCTGACAAACTCGCTGGGTATCCGCTCGACTGCTGCATTTTCCCGGTTTCCCACCTCTTTAGGAAATGAATGGCTCACTGATCACGTTGCGCTCTGTATGAACAGAAGGTCAGGGTTTTGCTTAATTTCCTTAAGCTTAATTTGCTGATCTCTTGTGCATTTAATCTGCAATGATAAGAAGTGTGTAGCTCCTTTTCAGGTATAAATGAAAGTGAAATGTATTGCTTGAGGTGCTGTAAAGGGAATTCGTTGGAGAAAGAAGAGTTTGCCTTATAAACTTATTTTTACCTTTATAATGGAAACAACAGCAAAGCAAATTCACTCGCACAATACAATCAATCCAGCTTAGCATCAATGAAACAACACGTACAACTAACTGGCTAATGGATTTCTGTCTTGATTTCCTGTCTCACCCAGTTTCCTGGCTGTATTGGTTTGCGTGCACATTCGTCCTGCTTTCACTGCAGTGTGTTTCTGCATAGAAGTGGACCCAATGAGATTGAAAATCTCTTTTTCAGCCAGACTAGTAGCAATGAATAGTGTCTAGCTGATTCTGCAGCTGCACCTGCTGCTGATGGAGCTGAAAGCAGAGACAATGAGTTCTGATCTGATGTGAATCCTGATAGCCACCTCTGTGTGTAGCCATTGACAGAGAAACACCCTGGTGACATGATGTTAATGGCTTCCCCTGGACAACATAATGCAAAAACCAGCACCTCAGGGCGGCGACTGAATCACGCTTATGAATTTGTCCTTGTGAAGATGCCGTAGTAGGAACGTGAGTGACACACATTTCTCAGTATTTAACACTCGGCCTGTGATGATGTATAGTAATGCAGATTTGTACCCAGCTGCTCTAATCAAAGCCATGACCGGAAGAGATGAGAATCACTTCAAAGTGTTTCCCCACAGCCCCTGTTACACTGTGTTACACAGCTCAGACAAAACGACAATGCTCAGCTAGCCATTTTTTGATCAAGGTTTTAAATGACTATTTCAAACTGACTGACGAGTTCCTGAGTTTGTGTCCAGTGCACAGCTAACCAATGCATATAAAATGTATATAAACTACTGTTTGCATTTTTTCACTGGTTGGAACCAGAAATACCAGTCAGTTAATCTATTTATTAATATTTATGTACAACGTTAGTTAATGGCTGCCTCCAAGATGTTACACAGCCACTCACTGCTAGCTCCCCTCTCCTAGCACTGTTAGGGTTTGATTGAAAAAATCAGTATCAGGTTGTGTGTAGGCTGTGTCAGAATAAACTGACATAAAACCACTAGACTGAAACAATGCATAAACATATACAGCACATACACGGATGTTAAATCTTGAAGAATGTGATTAACAGCTTTCAAATGGCTCTTAATACACATATTTCTTCAAACAATGTTAAACATTATCAATTAATAAAATGATGCTCAGTTTTGACTGTGACTAGTCAACTAGTCTAAATTAAAAATTTATTTTTAATCGACAGGGAAATTAGCCGGTACAAACATCCCTAATTTTAGCTGTTTTGAATGATTTTATGGTTTTAATTTTTTATGGGTTACTTATGAATGTGTTTATCATTTTAACTTCATCATACCTTTTAACATTATGACAGACCATGAATTAACTGTAATTTTTAACTTGTCACACCCCAACCCATCTGTGTTTTTAATTCATAATTTCGGATGCATGTCTGAAATCAAATGCTTATATCTCATCATCTTCATGGATACCTGGTTGAGTATGACATATCATACCAAAGCTGTCATGGGCATCTGTTAATGACAACAGCATAAGTGGTTAAAATGCTGTGGAAGTTTTGCAAGTGTATGTAAGGAAGGGAGAAAAATAAAGGCAGACAGAATGAGGATGTTGAAAAGAGAAAACTAATGTTGAGAGAGACGGATTGATGGCGCTGAAAGAAAAGAACCTTGAAAGTGATGAAGGGAGGACAGAGAATAAGACGGAGTGGGTTCATCAGAAGAGAGATAAGAGCAGGAGAGTTGGAAGAGGTGCAGCTGTCCTTTGTCCAAGAGGCAGTTACTGAGTCAGACTAATTGATAAGTCTGCACAGTTAATACGATCTATAGCCATCTGTCTCAGAGTTATAGTCTGTCTGTGACAAAAACTCAGTCACATGGTGGGTGAGAGGACAAATGACACAGAAAATGGGATCACACCAAGCGATTGCACATCCACTGGACTTAATTGGACTTGACCGGACAGAGGATTGAATAGTCACGTTAGTTGCAGCTTGAAATTACTGCAGCATGACATGGCTGACAGGTCTGTTTTGCAGCTGACGTGATGATGTATATCAGCTTGTTTGTATGACCCTTCTCCAGACTTGGAGGTCAGTTTCTCAACAGGACATAATCTGTAAAACTGTGCATGACCCGAGACATAGAGAGTGTCACATTTTACATAACACCACCAGAATTTAAATGAGCTTCAAATGACCAGAAAACTGACCTATTAGCTTGTTATTTATGCTGCTGGTTTGGCTTGTAACTCTGATTTAGACAGCGTGTACAGCAGTTTGCAAACTACATCATCTAAAATTTATGTTTTCTACAGTGTTTGTCAGATATTAATTCAGTTTGTTTTTGTTTATCTTCTTCAATCTCACAAGATTCCAACACAAGCCACAATCTTGTCCTCTGTTTGGGTGGCCAATACTCTGCATTACTCAGACATGACTAAGCTAAGACATGTTTCATAACAAACTGAGGTTTGTTTCGATCTGTAAGTGGCTCTCACAATAAAGTCACTCCATGTGCTCAAACAGGACAGTACAGTGTAACCGACACCTGACCAAGTAGCCAAGAATAGCCGTCATTTGTTTGTCCGCAAACTTAATACAGATCACATGTACTGTGTAATATCACAAAATTCAATTCCCAAGTGGGGAAGTGCAGGAGGCCATAAAATACGTCCTTACTCACACACTGGCCGGAAATCTGACTTCCAAATGGCTCTGTGGATAATTTAAGGTTCACGGCAATAAATGTCTCACATGGCTGTATTTCATTACTTACGAGGCGCTCAGGTTATAAAATGCTTACTTGATTCTGTTGTCTCACCTCCCACAGTTAGAACGTTATTTCATCTCTCACATGAAACCTTATCTCTGGCTGTCCTCAACACCTTAAATGCATGTTCGCTTCACACAGGTTTTTATAATGAATCAGCTTAAAAAAAAATTACGCACTGCACAGCAACCGCCAGCCGAAGAACTGACTGTGATTGTGAGCAAAGCATAAAAGACATAATATAAAACATCTAGTGGTATTAAGAGGTGTTTCTTCTCCACTCAGAGAACTTAGTCTCTTGATTTTCTGCAGCTCCTCTTGGGATTGACTGATGTGTCCTCAGAGGAAGTGCCTGGCTTCCTTAATGGATTTTCACTTTTATAAAAAAAAGTCACTTTAGACCCAGTGCCTTGGAACGCTCTCAATCTGAATTTGAAGTGACACCACATTGCGAGGACTGCCGCACTTTTGGGGGGAAGTCCTCCCTCGTTCTCCTTGACTGAGTGGGACTGCTGAAACGTGACGCTGAGTGTCGCTGTGTTCAGTGCCGAGCCGTTGCTCTCAGTAAGATATCCCGTTCGTCCGACTCTTGAAGACAGCTAAAAAGTTTCCTGTCACGAAAGTGTCTGTAAGTAGATGGGTCTAACACTCAGCTGCAAATGATTCTGTCTCCTTATTGAGCTGCTGCCTGCAACTTGAAGAGGATGTTGTTAAATTTATTGGCATGTGCCTCCTCAGATAGACGACCATGGTAGCTTCTGTACAGTTGGAAGGTTTCATGCTTGTCATCCTTCATTTGTATCCTCTGTCTGTTGCACTGTATTTTAATCTCACTACAAAGTGTAAAGAAGTTTGCTTTGTGCATGATTTTATGCAGCAAATAATAACTGACCAAGTGATTTAGACAGATTATTAAGTACACCACATAGACGTCATATTGTCTTGTTAAATTAGTGCTATGGCTTAATTTTAAAAGGCTGTCGGCTGTCTCTGCTTTAATCTGTACACTCAGTGATAATTGTACGGATTTGTAATAACTTGATTATTATTTTGAAGGGAGATCACCAGAGCCTCTGTAGCGTCAAGTAAAAGCTCACCGTGCATTTTGATGTGGACCACTTGTTATTCAGCTGAGGGCGCTGGGGGTTCATAGACTAAAATGAATCTCTTCTCTTGCTAATGAGACCACAAAAGACACGGTAATTCTGATATCATCCCCTGTTGTGCAATTAGGCTTAAAGTCTGAAAATAATAAGCTATTGTAGTGACTAATTATTTTTCACAGTATTTGTTGGTGTAAATGTGTGCCAGCATTTCTCACTTGCTGTCTGAATGACTCTGTAGGTCTCTGATTTGCTCGGTTCAGCCTCTCTGAATATGTTACCATACTGAGCATTGACTCCTGCAGACAGCACTGGTGAATTTATGATTTTGTTTGTCCCGTCTCTTCAAAGGCATCACCTTCATATACCAATCTTAATTTCCTCTGGATAACTTTTCTTCTGTTCTAGTGATGAATTTTCCTTCAAAAATCTTTTTAAATTAGTCTGAATGACAGCTTAAATGAGCTTCAGGGGTAATGATACCAGAAAGTAGGAGTTGAAGGCAGGAATATGTTGCCTGAGCTTTGAGTCTCACAGCTCTATTATTCAGGTTCAGTTTCCATCATTATTTGGGAGGAACAAGAAAAGAGTCTTCCTCTCATTAGATGGTGAAACTTTTCATTGTGACCCGTCCTGTGAGAAGTTCTGTTAGATCTCAAGACATTTTAAATTGCTGATACTTTAAAAAGGGACTACATTCAGATGCCTCTGCTGCGCACAGGCTCTGAGATAATGATACTCAATGAAAAGAAATGACCAGATTTCAGCGATAGCTGCAGGAAGTCTGGAGAATCAACCGCTTGTTAGACCTTGCTGCTACACCTGTCAACCTTTCTATTCTCACACAGCAGCTTACATTAAAAATGGTGGCAGACTCACGAAAAGTCTTAGAAAGTCTTCTTTTACCTGCTCTCGCTAGCTAGCTATTTAAGCTAAGCCGAGTTGGTTGAAAACAGAATCTTTGGAGGACATTTTGATGTTTCTTGCTTGTTTGCAAGCAAATATCTTGTATGTACTTGCAAACCACATGTAGCATTTGCACATGTGATAGACATGGAAGAGCAGTTATTTTGTCTTAACACAACCCTGTTTGGCTGCTTTGCTTACACACTTTGATAAGCAAGGAGGAGGTTAGATGTATGCTGGTCAGAGCTGATATAACTCCAACCCACAAGAAATACTAGACAGTGCATGTGGCATTATAAATGGACCTTAGTGACATGCTTCCTGGCCTTGAAAGTAACGCTTAATTGCTACTACTACTACTGTAAGTAGCCAAGTATAGCCAGACATACTAATATTTGCAAATAAACACGAAGATTAATCGACAAAAGACATAGACAGTATAATAAATAGTGGATGGAGCATCCATTATGTTACCCATATGTTTCTGAAGAGCTGTTTTGCTCTGGCTGTTTACATCTTGGCAGTGTCTGACTCTTCTAACTCCCAGCTAATCCAAAAATGAGCATAGAGGTGGAGCTTGAGTGTACCTGAGGCCGCTGGAGGAGCTACATAGCGGCTAGTCAGGCTGTGATGGGCAAAGCCAGATGAAAACTGTTCTTTGTACCAGGCTGTTTATTTCTGCTGATAAGTTGGGTATTTTTATATGGGGGTCTATAGAGTGCTGCAGTAGCTAGTCCTAAAACTAGTCTCAAAGTACAGTAAATAAGTTTTATTTTAAAATGCGTTTTTCGTGATGTGCCTGTCTGTGGTGAAAACAAGTTTAGGAGATTTTCACATTTTGTTCTACAACATAAAATACATCAGTTAATACCACACTTGTGGATTTTGAAGCTTTTACGTGTCTTAAAATAGGCAGTTGCTAACAAGTAGCTAAATGGGACTACGATGGTTGTCGTGGGTATTGAACTTAGCGGGCACTCCCTGCAACACTTTGTGGTCATTGGAGAAATTGCAGTTTTTAGCAATTTCCAGCCCCAGAGGTTGCCACTTGACCAAAAAAAAAAAAAAAAAAAGACACCACACTCCAAACTCTACCACAGAGCAGGCTTCCTCTCTCACTACACCCCCATGCTCACCACTTCATCATGTGGAGAATTTTCTTGACAGCTATGATTGGACAATCGCTGTTCAGCAAAGCTGGCTTTATTGTACCATAATGACTCTTGCCATTGAAGTTAAGAAAAACATGCAACGTGAAGATTTTGCAGAAAATGAAAAGCAAAGCTACTGACATAACTCATGTATTTTGTAGGATGCAGCTGAGTGAAAAAACAAAACAAAAAACCCCCTAAATGTTGCCACGTTCCAACAGCAATTTTTCCCGGCTTTAACTTGTGGTCCCTAAATCTCTGTGCGGGTGAATGTTACCATTATTGTGCACTGAGGGGGACAGAGCAGTGTAGCCAGGTGGAACCGGCTGTAATTAGACCGTGGAGGGAAATGATGGACACGCAAAGCAGTCACAGACAATTTACCCCAGAAGAGAAGATACATCCCCTGCCTCCTCCCCCCATCCTTCACCGCAGCCTCACACAACTCCACCGGCCCAGTCGGACGTTACAACCACATAATCACCTCACTCCATTATCGGTCACAACTATTTTTTATGTGCTTATATTTTTCCTCTTACCTTGACCTGCCTCTCCTCACCTCTCACATCCTAATGTCATGCCTCGTTACCTACTAGTGTTTTCCCTGGCGTCTCTCTTTCGTAATATCTGTCTTCAGCTGCTGCAACCTGTTTGCACTTTCCTGCTTTTTTTTTTTCTTTCTCACTTGTCTCTCCTCTTGGCAGTAAGTTAAATAGATTGTGTTTACCCATAGTTTGCCTTTCATGTGTTTATGACACAAGCGACATACTCCAACATCTTTCCAGTGATTTTTTTCCCCTGATGGTACTATCATCGTCGTCACCCTGAGCAACATAGTTTTAAATCACCTTTTTCCCTGAAGATTATTTTTCATGATAATGGGTAGTTTCATATTGGCAAAATGCCTCTTGGCGTAGGCTGTAGCGCTGTATTGTCTCCATCCAAACTGTGCGTTCTCACATTTTAACAGCTTGGCCATCCATCACACATGCTGTGTTTGTCTGTCTCCAGGGTAGAGGTGATTTATTATCCCAGTGGAAATTACTGTGCTGATGCTGTCGTTTGGTTAAAAAGAAAAACACCACAACGTTGAAATTCTGGGAAGAGAAATTGAGGCTAAGCTGTATTTTTTCTTGATTGTCTGTGCAAATTAAGGCACTTATTTAATAAGGCCTACTTAAGTGAGATCTGTTTTGTGAATGCATGACAGAGACTCTCAAAGACAATTTGGCAATTTTCCTCCCTGTCTTAATCTTACTCTGCAGTTGTTTCCATGTAGTTTTCTAAAATCTTGTTATGAATTGCATCCAAATTGCATCATCTTGAAGGCATCATCAAATTAGTTTTTACCAAAGTATCTTTTACTTCTATTTCCATATTCTGTGTTAGGATTAACTTTTTTGGGGGGGAGGGATGAATATTGAAAAAGACAGGCCTTGCAGCTTTAATTCGATAACGTGTTCACCAATATTTGGGGATATCCGCATGCTTTCCAGAAGTTTAAAATGTTGTTATATGGCCCTCAGCAGCTCAGCAATAAAACTACACTAACTGGAGAAACAAAAATACAATTACAGGAGGAGTGAGAGTCAAATGTTTCTTATCCATTCCCAAGAAAAAGAAAACAAACACTGCAACTGGCCAAAGAAAGCACACAGCCGTCACTTTATTGTGTTTTCAGAGAGGAGAAAAAGTCAATATAGAGTTGACTGTATGTCCTCTAATATTGATAGAGTCTTTGCTACCAGTGAAGGTTAATGATATATGCAAACATTTAATGACAAACCTATTACAATCAAACTGTAATGTGTAACACGTGTCACCTTCTAAAAGTGATTGAATTGGTTTCCACTTTGTGCCCTCTCTGTGTAACTCACTATTGACCGTAACCTGCGGTTCAGTTTGACAAATTCCCTGCAAAATAAAGAGGACATGACCACAGTGTTCTCAATGGTAACTGCAGCTCAGACTCAGACAGCTTTCATCTCTAAAATACAAAATTGCTGAGACACACTCAGACATTTAAGGGGGGGAAATATCACTTATTCTGATAAAATCCCAGGTTTTACATTAAGTCACCTGTTTTTCTCCCAAATCTCATTCAACTAAATTGCTACACATTGTTTGTGGGTTTGATGGACAGTGTAAAGTTACCGATGTAGTGATGGTTCAGGGTTAGGATGGTTGGTTCAGTGTTGATCTTTTAGGTCCGAGCTGAAATACATCAACAACTATTAGATGCATTGCCATGACATGTGGTATACATAATTATGGTCCCTAAACGATGCTAGTTGATATTTGTGGCTTTGAATGAAATGTCTTGACAACTTGTGGCTAAACTGTAATGAAATTACGCCTTCTAATGCGACTATAAGGACGTTTTAATTTGTGCAGTACTACCTAGTACTAGTACTAGGTTTAACAGCAAATACCTGTTGAACTAATGACATTCCTATCAGCCTCTAGTGTTCTTTTTGTTCAGTGCTAGTTAGCAAATGTTAGCATGCTAAAATGCCAAACTATGATGGTGAACATAGAAACCAGAAAAAGATACATAGCATGTTAAATGCCAAAAATCCCATGCCAGGATGTCACAGCCCATTGAGGCTCCACCCCAAATCACACCCAAAACTTAACTTGTATGAGCAAGAGGAAGTTCAAGGTGCAATGTTAAGACAAAGTACTGTAGTATATCCCAACAGTACATACTTTGTAAGGGCAGCTGCAGTATGTACTAAAAGAAAGAAAAAAGAAAAAGAAAAACTATGCAATTTTGAATTATACACCTTGTAAACATCATGTATAACATGCTGACATCAGGCGCGGCGTTACGGGTGGGCCTGACGGGCCTGGGCCCACCCACTTGTACATTTGGCCCACCCTAAATGACTGGGAGAACATATATTTTATAAATTTATATTTATAAATTTTCTTAACTTTTAATTATTAAAATGAGAATTTTAATACACCCTTAAGACAAAAATGTTTCCATTTGAAAAAAGACAACTCTTAATCGGCTGTTATCACATGT
>JAJHUR010005996.1:0-28562 GCA_027495735.1 Lutjanus campechanus | reverse complement strand
CCTTCACCTCATTGCCAAAATCTGCTGCTGGGTGTCTCAGTTGTTGTATAGTACAGAGAGCTGGCTCTTAAACCTCAACCAGTTTAAGACCAAGGGGAAGCAGGGTAAGTAAATCCATCAAGCAATGACAATGCCATCACACAAAAGTAAAAAACACCAGTATATCCTTCATAACACCTTCACTGACACATATAGGCCTAAATAAATACGGTTCTTAAATACAGAATGCTGCATCAGACATTGCCAAACAAATTACTATATAAGCATTCTTCTCTCCTAAAAAATAATTTCTATCTTTAACCGAACAATGCCCATGCCCATATAGAAAAACACACCTTAGCAGCCGTAGCTCTTCTTCTGTGACACTGATCTGAAGCGGTGGCACAATGGTCGATGAGCACAGATGTCTGTCCCCTGGTACATCTGGGTCATCCTCATAGGAATCTATGATAGGACATAAAGTTTTCACTGTAGTATCACATGAGGGTCCCAACAACAGTACTATTCATTTTACATTTCATTCTCAATAGTAATACAATGCATGGTGTGTGTGTGTGTGTGTGTGTGTGTTTTTTTTTTAACCTGCAATTAGACTTTCAAGTCGAACTCTCTCATGTGCAGCATGTTGATCCACCAGCACCAGAAGGTTTCCTAAGGTTCCAATATAAAATTCACAAGATGTTGATAAAACAACAAATGACAAAATGGTGACGTTCCTGTCTCTTAGGGCTACAACTAACCAGCATTTTCATTATCAATTAATCTGTCAAAAATTTTCTCAATTAGTTGATTGGTCCCTAAAATGTCTGAAAACTGAAAAATGCTGTTTCCCAAAGTCCAAGATCAGGCCCTGAAATGTTTTGTTTTATCCACAACAACACAAAGATGTTCAGTTTACTGTCACAGAGAAGAAAACAACCAGAAAATATTCACAACTGACATGTTGAAATTAGATATTTTGAACATTTTTTCTAACAAAATGATAAAAACAGGTGGGTATCCGTTTAATAGTTGACAATTAATCAATTAGTTGACTAATCATTGCAGCTCTACTATCTATACCTTCAGTTTTAGAAAGTGATGCAGGCTCTTCTTCTCTTGTATTGATAAGGCACGCAAGGAACTTCTTATCCACTTGATTAATGACCTATATGATAATTAAAAAGTGGCAATAAAATAAATGGTTGAAGCATTCTACAGCTACATTTTGTCAGAACATTCAAACAAAACCAAAAAAAGAAATTTACCTTCATCGAGTGAATCATGGCTTTAGAAAAACGGTATGGAAACAAGATGTTGTGAATCTTCACAACCAGTCCATCAGCTTGCCCTCTTGATATGTCCACACCAACCTGTCGGCACGCAAGAGTTCATAATACATCATTAAAACATTAAGAATTCAACTGAACTTTAAAGTTGTATTCGTATTAAGACCTTAAACTACAGAACAGAAAAAAACAAGCAGTAAACATGTAAATCTTTGCAATGTTACAAGACTGTTAAACACATTCTAATACAAAGTTAACACACAAGTGTTTACCGTAGGAGGTCGGTCAAACACAGGGTTATTCCATTTTGAGTACAATGAGGTAAGTGAGTTGGAGGTCTTCCCATTGTCATCTGAAAGACAGACAAGATCTTATGTGAACACAAACAAGCCAGGATTTATTTTGTATATTGTGTGCGTGCCTGCAGTCTATAGCAGTGATACTCAACTTGTGGCACGATAGGGTGTCAGGAAGCCCGCCGACCATTTTCTAATTTACAATGAAAATAAACTGATTCACACTTGGATCTTTTTGTATGTTTATACCCAAGGATGATAAATATCAGGGCCGACAACATTGGCTATATTAATATCAGATTTGACAGATTATGGCAAAGTATTTCTTATTATTAATATTTATTTAGCCTAATTCTTAGGCAAAATTCTTTATACAAGCTGGAGTATATTTGTGAAGTTTTTGATGTACTTTACTAGAAAAACTACACAAATATTTGAGGAGTCTAAACTGGTCTTTGTTTTTGTTGTTATAATGATGTCAGTTGGGTCAGAGTTATGGAATATTAAATCATCCATCTTTGATCACTTAATCTTAGCCTTTCGAAACCTCAGGCATGCATAAACTTCAGGTTGTATGAACATTTTCCAAATACAAAAATTTTTAATTATTGGTCATCTTATTGGTACTGGCCATGAGAAGCAGGTAATTATCGTTATCAGCTGAAAAAAATCATAAAATGCATCCCTATTTATACCAATTAGCAAATGTACAATAAGGTCCTTTGGCTATTACAGATTAGCCGGAAAGAGTTTAAATGTTTTATTCATTCTGTCCCTGTTAAGAGCAGTTTATGTTTATGGCTCATGTTTAGAAATGATTCCAATATCTGATCGCATGATGGAGGAGGTTCCAGCTATGTTTAATGTATGTTAAACGTATAGAAGTTATTAAATGTAACCAAAGCATTTGCAACTAAATTGCAGTTGCAGCTATTAAATGCAGTAAAACACTTAATTTACCTGTCATATAGGCCTAGTGTCAATCCTTGGACCAAGTTAATTTAGTTACTACGTCCGTAAATTTAACAATAAAGAATTTCAAAGATGACTTATGGGCTTTTTAATGTTAATATGAAAACTATTATTAAGGCTTGTTTATTAACTAGCCCCTGGCCTCCTGTCATTTTGCAGAAGTGGCACTCAGGCAACTCAAGTTGAGTATCCCTGCAGTCCTGTCTACAGTCTGATCTGTCTGTGAAGTACCTCCTTCATCAAGCCCTGAGCTAATCACTCTGTCTGTCCTGGACTCGGGTAGGAAGGGCAACACTAGATTCACCTGAAATGGGTAACATCTGTATTCCATCCCTACAGTTTAAGGAACAGGAATAAGGCATTCTTGGTTACTATCATACCAACATAAACTGCTGATGAGCACAGAAAGGCTCAAAATAACTCACCCATTTCAGAGATGACACTAACTGCCATATTGGTGACATCAGACGTACAGCGCACTTTTGTTTCTTCAGTAGGTGGGTCCTCATATCGGCTGAGCCCAGTCATTTTGTTGACGTACACCGTCTTTCCCACAGATACGTCGTAGTGATGAAGCCAGTCCCCTGATGCGGAAGCCTCTTCCCTTTCAGCCAGCTGAGGATTTGTACTGCAACCTGGGACTGGCTCAGGATTCTGTGCAGTGTCACAGTCATTCCCACTGTTATTGCTGTCTTGGATGACATTACTGCCTCTACTGAGACAGGTATTGTCCTGCGAGACAGTCCTGGACAGCTGTGGTAATACTTTTGAACTGTCTGTCCTGTGCTGTTTCAAATGGCAGAGTTTAGCTGCCAAAGATGTTTTGCTTCTATTCTGTGCGGAGACCGGTTTTAACTGGGTAAAAAGTGGTGGGCTTTGGAGACTGCCCCGTGTCTCATCTTTTTCTGTAACATCACATTCTTGACGTTCTTTCTGGCAAACCAACAAATTCTGGTTATTCAAAACAAATCGGTCTGGCTGAGGCACACTGGTAGAATTCTCCTGACGCGACTCTTGAGAGGATAATTTCAGTTCATCGGATTTACCATATTCTCTTCTAAACTTCTCAAGAGATCCAAACTCCTTACCCAAAGACAACTTTTGATCTGTTACAACTCTGGGAATCTTTGAGGGAAAGATAGGAGCAAAGTCTTTGCATAGTTTCTGACAAGATCTGTCATGGCCTGCATCCAGAGACATTTTGCGCTTTGACCCAAAGGATCTCTCCTCACATTTTTGTGCTAAAATTTGCTGCTGTAATACTGACTTGTTGATTCGGGATGGGTCCTGAGACTGCAGACTTTCATGAATGTATGGATCAGACAGACTGATCTTTCTGTTACTTACTAAAGTCTGGCCATGTTCTCCTGCACCCTGGCAATCAGGTAGTATTTGCTCATTACTGTTTAAATCAGGCTGAATTTGTTGAGCAATATTGGTTGAGGTATTATTGCTTGATCTCATCTTCTCTTTTGAAAGTTCCAGTTTTTCACTCTCTAGTTGTCTGACTGAACTTGACAAACATAAAATTTGTGAAATGTCATCAGCTTCACTTAATGTTGGCTCTTCTTCTTCAGTCATATTCTTATCAAACATAGGCTCCAGTGGTTCATCTCTACATTCTTCAATTATGATTCCTTCACTTTTTATCTTTTCCAACTCATTTGAATTTATTGTTTTCTTTCCTGATGGTTCAATCTTTTCTTTGCAGTCCATCAGAGTAAACTCCTGGCAAACACTATCCTCACAGTCATCTTTGCGCTTCCGATGAACAGGTTCAGATGCCAGTTTCATTCCAATACTGCAATCTAGTGTGGAAGCACTGCTAGTTCCTTGGCCTCCACTGTCACCATTGTCCCCCTCTTGGTCTGCACTTAGAGTACTAAAGAATTTAGACGATACATGGTCTAAGTCATCTTGAGATATCACAGCCACCAAGTTCTCTCTGGTCATGAAGGCTTTCACTGCCTCCTCTATACAGAGCAAAATTCCATCCCAATCTTTGAACTCTATTAGAGTTTTGGCAGGCTCGAGACATATGTCATACTCTGAGTAGGAGCATTTGATATTTATGATGTATACTCCATGCAGATCTTGGCTTCGTTTTTGCTTTGAGCTCTTGATGGCAGACTGCCCCCCTGGACTGTCATGATTCTGATTCGAAGTGCTCACCCTGCGTAGGAGAAAGTTCAGCAGCTTGTGTATGCGTGTTTTCAGGAGCAGTCTGTCGTTTACATACAGAAACTGTAAGCTGTTGCTGTAGTGGCCTTCTCTGCCAATGTAACCAGTCACTTCAAACTGTCCATGTGTGTGGCTAATTTCTCCAAGTTTCTGTGCTCGACTGAGGCCGTGCATCTGAACAAACCTGTGGTAGGTGTTTCTAGCTTTAGGAAGCTGTACCATCATGGCTCCTGTGCAGTCATTCTTCAAGGTGAAAGACACAGAGGGATGCATCAGAGAAATAGCCTCTATTCTGTGTCTGATCCTCTCACCCTCCAGGACAGTATCTATCCTCTTCCTCCGGACTGGCATGTTGTGGAAAAAGTTACAGATGATTACTGTTGTCCCTGCAGAAGGTCGTGCAGTCTCTGCTTCAAATACATCCATGCCTTTGCCATCCTTGAAGATTTTGGAATGAGTTTTCGCTGATGATCTGGTTCGAGATGAGATTTCAACAAGTGTGGCTAAAGAAACTAAACTTGCCAAGGCTTCTCCTCTGAAACCATACCACCTGAGGTTGTCCAGGTCTTCAACGGAGCTGCACTTGCTTGTGTAGTATCTGTTTCCCACGCACTCCATGTCCTCAGCATTCATCCCAGTGCCGTTGTCGATTACCTGAACTTTGAGCGCCTCCATGTCCATCCTGACTCCCACACAGGTCGCCTCGGCATCGATGCCGTTTAGGATGAGCTCTTCCACACACTGCTGAAGCGAGGGGATGGCGACACCGGAACGAAGCTTCCCCTGAACCTCTTCTGGCAAACACTTAATCATGGTGTTCTTTAAATTCGGTCCTCTTAGTGTGTTCAGTTCATTCCAGTCTCTTCCCTGCCCTGACTGCCCTCTGAAGAGAGCAACTGAGCCGTTTTTAACTTACGTCCAGCAACGTTGGCAACATTAGCTTAGCGCTAACGTTAGCTAGTCTCATGAGTTCCGATATTGACTTTTTGACCACGCCATTTTTTAAATATCCAGGTGACACAGCTCGTAAAACTGGACAATTAATCACAGAACTCCATGCTGAAAACAAACGTAACAGCTGTTTTCACTCAACGTGAACCAAGAAGAGATTATCTTAACAGCTAACAGCCGACAGTGCCATCGTCCGGTGTGTAGGACCTACAATTTAACCGTTGTCTTCGGTCGTGTCTAGCTGGGAACCCTTTATTTCAAAATTCTCGCGAGATTAGTATATGTTCTTCTTCATTGTAGATATTGTAGAAAATAGATGTGGTTTCATAATGTGGCAACGCTGAAATTACGAATTGTTTATTGTAAGGCACAAAAACACTTAGTTAGGGTAAGGGAAAGATCATGGTTTGAGTTAAAAATTACCACTCTCGCGAGATCTTTCGTGGGTCTGGGGTTCCTTTCGAGGCATGACCGAAGCTAACCGTCTTCTTTTTCTTCTGGTCGAGTCATATTGCAACCAGCTGTTGATGTGCACCTACTGTACGGAGTGTGTCATTCATGTTATAGATTCAGACATCTACTTAAAACACTGTTTTATCATTGTATTTTCAAGTTAAATTTCGGTAAATTAATTAAATGTAAGTAGGCTCCCACCTAACACTAATTCAGAGCTTAGAAAAAATGTTCTTCATTCATGACCAGTGGTGGAAAGTAACTAAATACATTTTACTCAAGTACTGTACTTTAGCACACGTTTGAGATACTTGTACTTTACTTGAAAAATTCTGTTGGGAAATATTGTACTTTTTACTCTACCGTATTAATTTGACTAATTCCTTTGTATATTATATGTTATACAAAATATTGTCAACAAATAAAATAGGATATAATATTGTGCATTAAGGTAAAGTAATTAAAATTAGCCTCACCTTTACCAGCTTCAACCTTAAAATAACAATATGATGGACATTATTCTGAAATTGACTATTCTGCATGATGATAAGTTTTATAACATATATGTTTATGACATTTTGATGCTAAAACATTTGTACTTTTACTGAACTAAATTTTTTGAATGCAGTACTTTTACAGAAAGAGCATTTTTGCGATGCTACTTGTACTCAGACCTGGGTTCTTCTTCCAACACAGTTCATGATATATTTTGTTTTCTGTGCTTCTCTTTCCTAAATGTAACAAGTCACTATACCCATTTACCTCATATTTTTGCAACAAAAGCTATTAAAAGTGTACACACTTTATTTCTGAATGCCAGTCCTAGGCTGGTGAATATCCCCTCTTTTCTTTTCCTTCCTCCAACCATGTGGCAAGTTTAGTTTTTCAGGTCTGCAACATCATCTGTGACATTCTTCACAAGTATTTCTCTGTTTCATAAAATGAACACTGATTGAGTCTTTGGCTATTTTGTCAGCATTTCTACACGGCTACTTGCAGACTTCAGTCTTTGCCAAAGGAGGGCAGCAGCATTCTGATGTGTATTCAGTTATTCATCAGGCTCCCCACAAACTCCCTCAGTCAGTATCTTAGTGGAGGCCGATAAAGATGGCTCTGACAGATTTCAAGGTCATACCATTGCTCAGCAGAATGTTTGCTGGACTCTGATTTGTTTGCAAATGTCCCATTCAAACAGACTTAAAGTTTGTTAACAGTCTCAGTTAAATAACATGATCACCTCTGAAAACCACTTAATCATGTTCCTCTAAATGTCCTGGTCTTGATCCATAGACCCCCAAATTCATCAAATATTACCTTATTGTTGTCGGCGCAACAAAATTCATCCATGTAAAGCCTGAATGGATTTTTTTCATTTATTAATGTTATTCCATATATTTGATACATTAAGGAGACCTAACATACACACATCTTTTAGATTATTTGTCTGAGTTGCAATCCAACCAATAAAAAAGACTAAATAAATAAAACATCTGCTCCACAGTTAATAATACAGGCACAATTTATGGGTTGTTTTATTTTACTATGTTAAAAGAGGAGTGTTCTAGGCTATCAACTGTTTTCTCATTTGTGAACTCTGCCTTGATTATGTGTGACTTGGGGCTTCCAGTTGATCTCAGCCATTCTTGCATTTCTTTCACCTTGCTGCGTGGGCCTTGGAGCTGCCCCTGAACAGTTCCTGCGCCAGTGTTTTGGACCCATCCAACCAGGCCAAGCTTCTTCCCTTCTGCCTGGAAAAAGAAACACTGAGAATTAGCAAATAGCATGTTCAAGTTCATGTTTATTGTCATATACACTTAGAAGGACCATGTACATTAAATTCAAGGCTGGAACATTGTTTAAAAAATCTTATTGCAAAACTGTGACAGATGTTGCAATTGTGACATGGTTCACAATTTGTGGGAATGATCAATTTGCATCACAATTTTCATTTTCACTATAAAAACAATTAAAATCATGATGACATACAGAGAAAAAGATTTCTAGGCAAGGCCAGGGCATCTTTGCAGCACTACAGTACTTCATTATAATGCTGTTTTGTCAGACATTTCTTCTTTAGCAAAAAAATTGCAGCTTCTGCAATTTTGATATTAGACTTTGTCATATTGCAATTTCAATATTATTTTTGTTTAATTGTGCAGCCCTGATTCAAATGCAATGAAACAAATGTGCCTAAAGTCTCTGTCCTTAAACCTATATATTAAGAAATTCACAAAAAAGTAAATAAATAAATTAATGTGATGGCTACTGAGAAGGGAAGGAATATTAGTTTCATAATTTAGATAAGTTAGATGGGCTTTGAACACTGATTAGAGTTAGATCACTAAGCAATATGCATGTGTCAAAGGCTGCTTGTAATTTTCCAAATCAAATAAATGAAACTGAATTTCTGTTAAACTGAAATACTTTGAGCCTTTGACCTTGGTAATGGTAGTTATACAAAACATTCTTGAATCAAGGTCACTTTACTAGCTTCTGAGGAGCTTTTAATTACATCTATTCCTTCATTTCATTTCCTTCATTCCTTTCACAATTGATTAAAATCCATCCACTTTAATATACCGAGAGATGCGGTTGAAAAAAGAGCAAGTAAGTGAACCTTGAGGGCCACACCGTTTGTTTAATACATTAGGCTAAAGTTATATTACTACCAAACTCACTTGAGTGTATTTCCGAAAAAATACACCTTGCACTCTGCCAAAAATTTCATAATCCACTGAAATTAGGTCTTCGTTGGACATAGTTGACCTAGAAAGAAGAAATAAGACAGTCCATCTGTACTGTATTGTGTACTTCAGGGACCCAGCATGCATTACAGGGGCTACGTTTCAGCTACTACAAACTATGCTAACCCAATTCATGCTCAAACGATTGGAAAACTGGATAGTTAATACGTTTAGCTTCATGTTTTTACTGCACAACTACGTAATGATTCGCTATCTGTAATGTAAATCACCTGAATATTGTTAGAAAGCCACGAGACGACCACACAGCGTCGAAAGATCTCGATTCAAAGTATGGTACTTCGTTTCAGTTATGTTTAGAAGGGAACCTTGGACCCACGAAAGATCTCGCGAGAGTGGTCATTAAAGCCCAAACCATGATCTTTCCCTAAGCCTATCCACGTGTTTTTTTTTCGTTAAATCTACCTAGAACGTAACCACAGCGTTATCAGATTATTAAACATAATTAGGTTGTATAACGTGTAAAATGAACAAACAACGCATACAAATCTCGCGAGAGTAAAAGAAAAATTAGGGTTCCCTTCAGAACATGACTAGTCGCTTCAGGAAGTGATGTACATTGGACCAATCAGAGAACACCAGAGACACCTGGTTTCTAAGCAACCGATGTAAACACTGTGAGAAGGAATCGCAGCAGTTATGTGGCTATATGTGTAGATAAATCAACTTATCATTACCTTTAATTCAGACGACAAAAAAGCCAGTAAGTGGTTTAAAATTTAAACAGGGTTTTGGGTAACAATTGTCAACTGCAGGAGCACTGAGTAGATAGAAGCTCGCTACATTTTTTCTGTCATTGACCTCTATCGTTCGACTATCAGATGATACCCAAGAAAAACAAGAAATGCATGTCAGCAGTGTTTTGTTTTTATATTGCTAAGGTTTCTAACTCTTCCCTCTTGTTATTTGTGGCATTTATAGAGTAAAAAACCTGCAGATTTAACCAAAAAAATCTAATCAAGATCTACTAACTTGCTTACTGTACTTACTTTTTCATGGGACTATTTGTTTAAAGTGTTGGCTTAAAAAGTCATCTTGACAGTTCATTCTTGACCTTAAAAAAACAAAAGCCACCACTCGAGATCCACTTACTTGCAAAGTTTGGAGCTTTTGACCATGGTCTTCATGAACAAACTTAATTTGCTGATTTGTTTTAAGCCAATATGGACATAAAATCCCAAAAGAGCAAATGTGCAAAAGTGTAAACATCTACAGTCACAAGATATAGAGTACCAAATAAACCAGAAAATATAAACATTTGAGAAGCCAAAATCAGAGAGTTTGGACATGCTTTGTGTAAAAAAAATGACAGTTGATCAATTATCAAAATAGTTGGCAATTAATTGAATGGTTCGCAACTGATCAGTTAATCAACTAATTGTTGCAGCTCTAATTTGGTTGAAAGCTACAGAACAAGTGAATAATTGGGCCTACAGTCGTCATCAGCTGTTAGTTCAAAGCCAAGGTTCAATGTCAAAAATTAAGTTCAACCTAAGGATGTGTGCAATGAAATTTGTATTTTTAGCATATGCCTTCATAGTTTTTATCTGATCAAATTATGTATTCTGACTTGAATTTTCTTTTAGTCTTAGTCTATAGACTAATTACATGGAATTTGTTGGGTAACTTGAGACTAACTTAGTAATCAGGCAAAGTTGTCATACACCGCAGATGTTAGCTTTGTTTCCCCAACTTTTTCTTTTTTAACCATATATTTGTTTTTGCCTATAAATTATACAGGAAAGAAAACCCTTAGTGGCTGATGTGGAGAACTCAGGTGTCTTTTACAAATATCTGCAGAACAACAATAGAACTTCCAAGATAACTGATGCAGTAATGAACACGTACACAAGAAGAAGACAAAGTCCTCAAGGGCAGTCCAACATCACAGGAAAAAGACACACGAATCAAGGACAACATGATATTGTACCTGGAAGGAGAGCAGATGGAGTGGAACAGCCATTTCCAAACAAACCTGTTGGCCACAGAAGGCCTCTCAACCCCAGGACAGAAGACTCACTTGATCTATATGATTTTGAAAAAATCTCTATTGCAAAAGAATCAAGAGACCCTTCAGAACATCCTTCAAATGACATCAGACAGACCACTGCACCCCAACATCCAAGAAAAGACTCTCAGGGACTGCCCAGAGGAGAACTGCAGATGGACAAAGCAATTCATGCAAAAAAGCTCATGCTGCAGGAGAAGCTGTGGAGGGTTGAGGAAAAAATAAGAGAAAAAATCCAAAGAGACCATGTCGACACCGCCACAGGTGATGACAAAAGGAATGAGGAGGAGAGGCACTACAGGGGAAATGTTCTGACAAAAGGCAGGCTGTCTGAGCAGAAGAGGAGAGAACCAGTGAGAGGCAGAGAAACGATGATGCAAAAAAGAAGACAGGAGGATGCTAAACAACTTAGGAAGAGGCAAGATCAGATGGATGACGACAGGATGAGGAATACACATGAAGAAGAAAGAGCCAGATGGGGAAGAAGGGAAAGAGAAGTTGCACAGAGTCCCCAGTTGCAAAGAAAAGATGGTAAAGGAACTCATGAAATCAAAGTTCACAGGCAAGAAGTGAGTGGAGAGCTGAACAAATCCAAGTGGGAAAATGTGAAAAAGCATACCAGAGGAAAAGGAATGGATGGAAGCAATGATGGGATGGATGAAACAAAGAAAGAAAAAGAAAGAGGACAAAACACAATCTCTACAGGTGATAAAGGTTGGACAAGAGACAAGACATATAGAGAAAGGACATGTAAGGAGATGTATGGCTCAGATGATGAGCAAGACATTCTTCAAATGAGTCAACAGAAAACGTCTCATAGATCTGCAACAGAAAACCACAGAGGTGCAGCAAGAAAACTGTCAGGGGAATCAGTGCTTCCACCGGTTTCTAGTCCTTCTCAGTCCAATAGACCAGAGCATGGGGAGCTTAAAGATAGCGCAAACACCAGCCTCCAGCATATTCCTTGCAGCATCTGCAACAGAAAGTTTGCAAGCGAAAGACTGGAGAAGCATGTCCAAATCTGTAAAAAAGTGAAACAATCACATCGGCAAGTCTTCAACTCCTACCTTAATAGGACCAAGGGATCCGCCATAGAGGAGTACCTCAAAACCCACAGCAGATCCAAGACTCCAGAGGTATGACAGTGGCTCCCACATAACTTTCTTTGTTTAAAAAAACCTCCACAGTATACCTTTCGGTATTTGGGGAAGGGGAACTTAGCCAAAACAAATATCAGACTTGACAAAGTCTTATACCTTGATGACATTGTAGTGATGGGTAGTAATGTCACCAGAGTTATCTTCAGTTTGGAGACTACAAATATATAATAGAGCTTGTGTTACACCCTGCCGCCATGTGGCAAGAGATACAGAAGTATCCGCTGTGTACCACCAGACCACAGAGCAGCTTCTTCACTCAGACTGAGAATGCTTCATTCATCTTCAGCACTCCACCATGCAAAATAGATTGTTTTATTTTTTTTCTCTATGACTTATTATTTATTCAACCAATCTACTGTATGTAATTTTTGTATATATGAGTGTGGATAGCCCAAAGGGAACAACTTAATCTCCTTTTACAACCCCGCACCCTGTGTTTTATTACAAACTGGGGGTATAGGGTTTGAAAGGCTTAGGTCTAATGAAAAAGTGCTCTTGGTTGCATTATGGGAGGAGTAGGATTTCGGTTTTTGAGCTTAACCTATGCTGAGGATTAAAAGTGGCCACTGCTTCTTTGATTTGAAGTTTTTTTTAATTTTGTCTCCCAGTTTCCAACGTTATGGGGATTTAATGCTAAATTGATTATTTTATGGGTATTTACTGCTTTTAAGTGGTATCTGATATCTCTTTGTTCAGGTTTTAAAGAAAAAGAACCTACGACAGAACAAGGCAAAAACAAGGAATCTGGATGAGGATCGACTTCCAGCTGGAACCTCACAACAGTCCAAGTGAGCCGACGCAAACTGACCCAGACACTTCAGTCCTGGACTAGTAAAACAGGGGCTCCTCAGGTGTCAGCACACCAAGTTCCTATCTGTCAGTAAAATCACTGTATTGTTTGATTTTAACCCCTAGTTAGAATTTTGTTGCAGATTTCTTATCCACATTGTTTAAATATACTCCCTATTAATGGACCGGTGTGTAGGATTTAGTGGCATCTAGTGGTGAGCATGTAGATTGTAGCCAACCTCATCCTCCCTTTCTAAGCTTGTAGGAGAATCTACAGGGGCCACAAAACTGGCAAAAAAAACATAAAAGGCCTGCCCTAGAGCCAGTGTTTGGTTTGTCTGTTCTGGGCTACTGAAACTGAAACATGGTGGCCTCTGGAGAAGAGGACCTGCGCCCTCACCGATGAAAATATATATTTCTGCCATATTCTGCCAATAGGTCCCCCTCAATCTTACACATTGACTGAAACTTTAACTAAACAGAACTGCCGACTGTAGTTTTGACTGTTTACAAGAACAGCACATATTAATGTGAATTAATAGAAAGAGCAACGCTATATTGTAGCTCACATTCAGAGAAATATTGACTATGTACGCGTAACAAAAGATAGCTGTTAGTTTTATTTATGTCTTTTACACATAGCATGAAGCAACAGTGTGACTGTGAGAAAAGGAGTGTTTATACAACTTACATCACCACAATATTTGGTTAAACATTGAAAAAACACATTTTTAAATGCTGTGAACACACAGTATAAAATAAAAATTTGCCTAAGGCACAGCATTATTATATTTGCACTAATTTTTGTTTCAATAGCTTGTTAAGGCACTGTATTTAACATTTGACTGCGTGAAAATGCTGCCAGTGTTAAACTGTGGACATTTGACAGTTCACTGACCACGAGTCAACAGATTGTAAGCCATTTTACACACACATACTATATATGTGTGTATATATATATATATATATATATATGCATATATGCACATATATATGTAATATCACCCTCAAACAAAACCAACAGACATCAAACAAACAAAAAGCATTTACATATTTGCTTTCACAAATGATGCAAAATACGGTAAAACAACATTTCATTAAGTACCAAAGACGGTTAAAAAAAATGCAATAAGAAAACAATAACAGCTAGATTATAAATGCTTTAAAGACCACGTTTTCCACGTTCAAAGAAAACTGTTCAAGTGTTCATATATGTCACAAAGAAGACAGAGCAACATGTGCTGCACCAACAAGAATTCAAGAGTCAAAGAAGGTAAAAAGAAAAAGTAACCAAAAGTAGTTGTTTAAAAAATTAATCAGTAGTTTCGTGTTTCACACAAATGCTTTTATATGACAATAAAACATGCAAACTTTAAATATATATATTTGCATGATAATTAGAATATGTTTGTAATAGCTAACATGTCTGATAAATATGGATAAAAGGTTTGAGAGGCTTTTGTATTTGGCACTTTTTAAGAATATCAAATGAAATGAAAATAATAAAGTGACACATAAGAAAGTTACGTTTTCACATTGAAAGATGGCACTAACATGAGTCACAATCAATCTGCACAACATAATGGTCTTATCTTTGATAAATACTAATATCTGAGGCACTAAGGACTGAAGCCTTAATGCTGACATCACTTAAAGTCAACAATCCCACCAAAACATGGACATGGACTAATGTTCACATTGCAGAGTAACTCTGATTGCTATGACGATTGTCTCTCGCAGGTCCAATGCTTCATGTTGAATCCAGCCAACATTTCAGTCTGTGGAGAAACTAGCTAGATATCCGCACCCAGGTGTACACAAGTGTGCATGTGAGTGTGCAAGGTGTTGTACAGTATTACATATGCAATAAAATGTCATCATGCGACGCCCTGTCAAACGTATATTCTAATGTAACCATTGTGAACGGGCACGAGCCTCCATTCGCCATCTGACCAGCTTGTTTAATTCAAAAGGTGCATAAGAGTTTTGACACGCCTCCCATAATCAGGACGGTTAAATCTCACACACTGGCCCCTGCAGATCGGCCCCCGTGTTTCGTGAATCCACCTCCTCTTCCCCCTCCGTCCCCAGGCATACGATCGGAGTGATGGTTTCCGTTATTGTCACATCCTGCTTCCCGTAGCATTGAACGATTGATTGCTGCCCAGAGTCTTTCATTCTCCTTCTGCTGCTCACTGACCTGGAGACGGCAGGAGTACGTGTTGTTACTCATGCACTAGGACAGTGGTTTCCAATCTTTTTGTTGAAGGAACCTCTTCTATCATAAAGTAAACTGACAACCCCTGTCTAAATCGTATGTTTTAAGGATATTTCATAGCATATTCAATGCATGACAACGACAGCAAAGAACTGGAAAACTCTAGCACTGACCCACATAGTGAACACAATAACTGCAAGAAGTTATTAATTCCAGGCAATATTACACCCAAGATGAGTTCCCCTAATATTTTTAACTTTTTATACAATTCTGTCTTTATTGTGTGTTGTTGGTTTTTTTTCCATCATACATCATTTTTTTCTCCCTGACGCTTGGTCATTGTTCTATTAGATCTTAACTGTGCTTTACTAATGCAGGAAAATCTGAACAGAAATTTTGGAATTTAAGAGTTCTAAGTTGGCAATTTCAACAGTACGTTGCTATTCAAGTTTGCTGACTGCTGTAGTGCAAAACATTCTCAAACTGTTGTAAACTATTGTTAATAATTATAGATATTAAATATTCTGGTCATTCAAATTAATACAACAACATTATATCGTGTCCCTGGTAGAAGTATTTAAAATTAAATGTTAAATAAGGACGAGTTCATTTTTGGAACTGTGAATTTAGTTCAAAATTGTAACTATGAATATGAACTAGCTCATTTTAATCTCTGTGAACTGAACTTTGTGAAAGCTCTTGTTGAGTGTAAACAACACTTCTCACAACCCTCTGTGAAGCTCAGGCGACACCCAGCGTGGGTTGGGGACCTCCTGGTTGGGAACGAGTGCACTAGCATCAAAATCAGGTGGCTTTTGGGGAAAAATGGCTCACCTGTTTCTCGAGCATCTGGATCCTCATCTCTTGTCGAGCGATCGTCTCTCGCAACTGCAAAATAAGCCCTTCTGTTAAAAACTGCTGCAAGAGGATGTCCTGATTAGATCATAATTTGTGCTGTCGAGTGTGCAGATCAGATACCTGTGTGACCTCACTACTTGCTTTGCAGCATGTGCCCGATTCTCCTTTCCTGCAGACGCCAGCCTCCTCTAGTCCATTGACTTTACCACAACTCATTCGTTTAGTCTGTGGAAAAATGAGAGGGGACATAGAGGGTGTGTTTCAAAATGCAGTATTAGACAGCATGAACAGCAGTATTGTAAAATTTTGGAGTATATAACTCTTGTGTAGATTAGTGCAAAGGACATCTGGCATTACCGATAGGCCTTTCTCACTGCTGACTGCTGCTGCTGCTGCCTTTAACTCTTTCAGCTCCTCATAAGGGAGAGTGACACTCTCAGAGAAAGAAGAGAGCTGGTCGGGAGTGGGTAGGTCAGAGTCTTCTGGCATCGGGATGTACTCTGCATTCTCAAGCTCCTGTTGGATGAGAACCGCACCAAATTAGAACACTGTGATGACGAGTAAATTTTAAACCCAATTAAATCATGGTTTAACTTAAAACCAAACTTTTAAAACCTCAGTTTCAACTTGGATTAAACTGAATTCTGTTGCACCAAAATTTTTAAAATGTGATCCAGTATTAATTTTAAGCTTACATCATCACCAAAAGTAGGCTAACTAGGCTTTTCAGGTAGCTAGCAAAAAATGTAACATTCTGTTAACTTTATAGTTAGCTAGCAATGCAACAGTTTGTTACATTTTAGCAAGCTAGCAAATAATTTATACTTTATTATAAGTATGAATCTTATCTTTATACTTAATAGATCCTGGCAGGTAAGCAAGCATCTCCATGTGAATTAAACTCTACTTAATTTCCATTTTAATTTAACTATAATCTAACCTTTGTTGGTGCAACCCACCCTGTGAGTATCCATTCAGATGTTTTGGTCTTATGAGTCACACTAAAGTTTCCTTGGTGCTTTCATGGAGACAAACCTTTCTAAGCCAGAGAGGACAGGAGCTGTCCCCAGTCTGACTTGCCGCTGACATCATCGGGGTCTCCATGAAGCATCCGTCTGTATTATCCTCCATTGTCCCCCCAAGACCCCTGTCACGACACTCCGTCTCTGAACCAGGTTCTATGTCTAGCTCCACTAAGGATGTAGAAGCCTCCTGGCCCAGTCCTACACAAACACACATATATTGTAACACACACAAACAATGTACATTTGTAGATGTAAATGTAGACTTCTTCCTCAACCAAATAAAATGAATCAATTCACAAATTAGTGACCGAAGGACAGTATTTACCACTGCCAACTGATAGTCCACTGCTGTTAGAGCGAATAGTCTTGGAGTTGAGTACTTTCTCTGCAAAGGGAAAAAAAAAAGTATTAGACAGTTGGCTGCTTCCACCGGTGCTCTGTCCAAGCGTCTGCTTCTGATTACTAACCCATTATGATAATGGTGTGCCAACCACGGCAAGAGAGATCCGGTACATGGTGGAGGGAACCAAAGATGGGCCTTGGCATGGCGGGGCAAACCTCTGAACCAAATCCCTTATCAGCAGGCATCCCAAGTCGTCCGTTTCCTGCGTTTCCCCATGCAAAGATCTGATTGTCTGCGATAAACAAAAACAAATGATATATCCTTAGGACCAAGAATTTGTAGCAGTGGCTCCTGGGAAGAAATCAAACTAACACAACCGTTTACATAAAATCAGGAGAATATACACATAATTGCCATAGATGCACCACAGGACTGTTCATGTTCTCACCCTCAGTGGCTGCGATGGTGAAGCCATCTCCACAAGACACTTTGGTCACCGTTTTCCCTCCAAAGGGACCAACAAGGACTTGGACACCCTGGTGTTTCTTAAAGTCCTTCACACCTTGCTGTCCGTACTTGTTGCAACCAAAGGTGATCAGCCGACCACGTTCTGCAAAGACAGACATCACATAAAATAATGCTTCTTTGAAATGGTGACAATATTTTCACTTACAAGAGAAATATTGGCCTGTTTTTGCAGTACCATCAATGGCAGCTGTGTGGGTTTTCCCTGGAGCTATGACGTGGATCTTGAACCGCGACAGCTGCTTTGCTAAAGTCAGCGTGGTGATGTATGGGATTCCCTGATAACCCTAGTGAGTTGTACAGAACAAAATATATAAGCATAGCTGCATCAGCCAAAATTTCTCCTCTTACCTGTGGTGCCGTTAATCCATATACTGTAGTTTGGTGTGAGTTGTAGAGATTTGGAGGAATCGGCCATAGAGGTATCTACTTTTTCTCCAATATAATGGGACTAAATGGCACTCGGCTTGTGGTGCTCAAAGTGCCAAAAAATATTCTGACATCAAGCTGCTCACAGCCAGGTCTGTGGATTATCTTAAGTAACAATGTCATGATTTCTGGTTTGGTTTTCAAATATATTTTTTGGTGCTTTGAGCACCATAAGCAGAGTGCCATTTACTTCCATTATGTCGCAGGAAAAGTAGACATCTCTATGGCCGGTATCTCCAAATCTCTACAACTCACACCAAAACTATCTTGGTGGATAAAAGGCACCACAGGCTAGAGGAAAAAATCTGTATTTTTTATTATGAGGTAAAATGTCCCTTTTAAGTACGACCCAGTACCTCTCCAGGATGGTTTTTAAGGCCAGAGATCCCCTGGTTCAAACCAAGCTTGTTGAATTCATTGTTTCCACAGGCGAGGACTTTTCCAGCTTCTGTCAAAAAGAAGGTTCCATCGCTGCCACATGACACTGAGGAGATGGTGGCGCCTTTAGGGATCTCCACCTGTGCAAACCAGAAAAGAGAGAGTATTTTTGAAATAAATAGCTACAAATAACTAAAATTACTTACATATATATCACATTGCTTAAAACACTTTGTATTTTACTAGCTACTTGACAGACAGTCAATAACAAGCCAGAGAAGGAAACAAAATCTTACTTGCATCGGAGAAGAGAAGTCATCTTCACATTCCAGGCCGAGCCGCCCTAAAGCAGGAAAACAGAGCAGTTGAGACTGGGAACACTTTGTATGATTGTACATTAAAAGCGCTGTTGTCTCCACCTGGTGGCTACAGTTATAACAGCAAAAACAATCTGGAAGAGGCTTGAGGGGATAGTTCTGATTTTTTTAGTTGGGGTTGTATTAGGTAATAATCGAAAGTCAGTATATTAGCTACAGTAGATGCCAGCTGAAACATCCCCAGTTTGGAGAAGCAGAGAGGAGTACCCGCACAAAAGCTGAGAAATGTACCGCTGTGGACAGCGTCAGCAACAAGACACATTGCGAAATTATTCATTTTAACTCACAGAACACAGCAGTTTTATCTGTCAGCCTTTATCTGTTTTTTTTGTGTTGCTGTGTGACTTCGGTGTTTTAAAAAGATAGCTTGGATTCACCAAGGTTACATAAATAACATAAACAATCCAATCTGACAGATCGAAGGCAGCGGTAGATCAGCAACTCACCTTTTTTTAAGAGGCTAAAATATGTTGTGTTTCTGACTCTGGCCCATAACAATTCATTGCTCATCTTCCGTGCTGGTACTGCTACGTCCCCTAACTGCAGGCGTGCCAACCACCATCTACTGTAGGTAATACACTGACTATTGATAAGTACCCAACATCAAATACTCTGAAGCATCCTTTTATTGACATCAGCCCAAAACAACAGTGAATACAGAAACCTATGTACCATATTCTCCACAGCCCCAGGAATAGATTTCCCCACTGTGGGTCAGGACCACCACGTGGTTGTCTCCACACGAAACCTGACGGACAGGCCGTTCCTCAAAAAACTCCAAAAGCACTGGCTCCAAAATCTCCATGCCGAACTCGCCCTCCACTCCAATGCAGCCATAATAGTCCGACCCAAACATGTACATCTGGTCCTCATCTGCAAAAGCAGCAGCAGCAGAGGGTTCAAGAAGTGTAGTTACAAAAAACCTTTTTCCCCTTCAAGTTCCCGAAGTTTTCCTCACTCACCAGTGACACAGGCGGTGAAGTCGGCCCCACACGCCACCTGTCGGATGGCCTTCCCCTGCAGCTTCTCCACCTTCTTTGGCTGTCTGTAAGAGGCCTGGTCTCCGTGCCCCAGCTGGCCCACCATCTTGGCTCCGCCTTGGACATTCTGAAGACAAAGTTGAGAAGTTCTTTATAGAAAAGCAGAGGAGCAACTTGATGTGATGTATCCCTTCCGCAGAGATGGATCCATACTCACAGCCCACGTATACAGCTCCTTTTCCACGGTCACCACTGCAAAGTGACTCTCGCCTGCACACACATGTTGCGCACTGCTGCCTCCTTTAAACGTGTCCATTTTCTGCGGGGTGAACTTCCCTCCGCCCCAGAAGTACACCTCCCTTGAGCGTGTGGTAACCACAGCGACTGGTGTGTCAGTCACTGTACTGAGCCTGTGGTGCAACCACGGCAACAAGTCAGTTATATACTACAGAATCGATTTTAAATGACAGTTCTAAATATATGAAGTGGGGATGGATGAAGTACCAGCACAGACGCTAAGCAACGTATTGCTGTGAACAGGGTCAGCAACAAAACAATATTAAATCAATATCATTTTAAGTGCCGTCAGACAGCCTTTTCTGATTGTGAAACTGGCATTACAAAAGCCAAATATTGCTCTCTCTCCAAAGGGACCAGATTCAAAAGGCAAAAACAGTCATTTTACTTCAGAGCTGCTGATCTACCACTGCCTCGATCTCTTTGTTTGTTTGTGCTATTGTGTGTTCTGTGAATCCGAACTTATTTTTTTAAAACTCAGAAGTCACACCAGTGACTTTGGAGAGAGCAATATCTGGCTTATATAACGTCAGTTTCCAGTTGGAAAGGGCTATCTGACAGAACAGTAAAGTGGTGAAAATATTCTAAATATAGCGTCCACAGACACAGATAGATTTTTTAAGGGGGGCTTTTTTAAGTGGCTTCTCCAAACTGGGGGCGTGGCAACCAGCATCTACTATAGATAATACACCGACTATGAGCAAGTCCATCATACAGCCACACTTCAAATAATACACATTATCCCTTTAAGAAACCACAGAAAGGATTTTAAAATGGAGCAGAGAAGTGTTAACTTACTTTGGTTTTTTCATTGCTGAATTCAGCAGGGCAACTCGCTCTTCAAGCTCCCTAGCAGAGAATGAAGTTGTCTGTGAGTCGTCATGGGTATTTTAACATCATTGCATCCGACAGAATCTAAAATATGTTCTTGTTAAGGAAACAAAGAATTCACTCATTTTCCTTTCAGTTAACTTACTGTCTATAGCAGGAGATGAACGGCTGGTCCAGAATCTGGTCAGATGTGGGCCTGTTTGCAGGATCCTGTGACACAAAAAGATCACACGAACTTTACAGTGAAATCCCTCATAGACACCAACGTTTTGTTTAGCACTCAGTATCTCCACAGGCATCATTTGTTTCATAACAATCTGAAACAACACTGTTCTGTGATACTCCTCACTCACTTGATCGAGGCATTCATACACCAGTTTGATCAGTGCCGATGAATACACGTCCGAATTCACTTCCATCGTCCAGTTGCCCTGGACTATTTTCACACAGAGGTTCAGAGGGTTCTAATGGTGTACAAACAAAACAAAATGAATTAATTCTGGTCAGGGAAAAGATTCAAAATTTCTGATAAATGCAAACAATTACAACCATTTCTAGCAAATTAGCAAACCCACCGTTGCATCAAACGTTCTTGTAAGAGTTAAGACTTCATACACTACACAACCCATGGCCCAGATGTCTGATTTGAAGTTGTACTTTGCTCCCTGGCACAACTCTGGTGACATGTAATATGGAGTTCCCACACACTGGATTTGCAGAGGAAGAAAAGGTGCAAAAAAAGGAGATTAGTCAAACATGAATCTCAAGCAGATGCTATATATCTATACCTCATTCCCCTTCAACACCTGGTATTACAACTGGATCTGCATCTGGATCCGTTATTCATATTATAAACCTTATTGATATTAAATCTCTGTCCTCCAGAGCAAATCCTGTGTCTAAGTAATTTGGAACAGCATGAAGTTTACAAAAGCACACACATCAAAACGTGTTAAATACAAGGTGCAGGACAGAATGTCCACACACTGGATAATGCTCCCATGAACATTTATTAGTACACTCCCATGTGACAGCTCCAACTCTAAAAAATATCTTGCACCTGAAACATTGCATGTATATTAATTAATATTCATGGGAGTATTATGTAGTGTGGAGACGATATATTTCCTTTTTTACCATAATTTGAGGTGGCAGTATATAAGCCTCAGACTCCCTTAAAAAGAAAAAGTAAAAATCACACAATTATGCGAGTTGTTGAGTTAAGGCAAACTCTGTGAAAAGCTGTGTCCGATATGTTATTTGTCTCCTCTTGTAAATTCAGCCAATTTAATATATTAAGTTATTCCTTTCTTTGTACAAGAAATATTGTGTCAGTTTATCCTAGTGTGCTGCAGCACTGATGCTCAGATTACTCTGTGACTACATAAATTATCATGTCAACAGTAGATCGGCTGCACAGATGAGTGCAGCCCACAGCGGGGAAGAGTTATTTCTTACTGTATATCATTAATTTCCCACCCATATTGCTTTCATTTTTCATGCAGTTCTGTTTAGTAATGCATCTTTAGGTGCTTTCATGGCTCTAAATTTTAAGAACAACATATATTTTGATATGTTGTGTAGAATTGCCAGTTCATTGTACAGTTAGTCTTTACACCTACCTACAATCCTGATTCAAGAAAGTTGGCACGCTGCGTAAAACATAAATAAAGACAGAATGCAATGATTTGCAAATCCTTTTTGACCTATCTTCAATTGAATACCATACAAAGACAAGATATTTAAAGTTCAACCTGATAAACTTTATTTATTTATTTATTGTAAATATGTGCTTATTCTGACTTTGATGTCTGCAACATGTTCCAAAAAAGGTTGTAACTTTTTGCCAACTTCTCTGAGTGCAAGCTCATCTGAGATGGAAGTGGAAAATTGAGCTGTGGCCTGACGAGTTCACAATATCAAAACTGTTTTAAGAAATCATGGACATTGTGTCCTCTGGGCTAAAGAGGAAAAGGTCCATCCAGATTGTTACCAGCATATGCTGATATGGAGGTGTGCAAGTGCCCATGGCATCATGGGTAATTGTCACGCTGAAAGGCACATACAGGTTTTGGAGCAACATATGATACCAACCAGACGTTTTTTATAGGGATGTCTCTGTTTATCTTAGCAAAACAATGCCAAGATTCATTCTGCACATGTTAAAATCACATTCTGATCTGCAGATTTACAAGTTGCATTAACATGCATTTTTCCTCATCTGGATAACGTGTCCAGATACAGATCCCATTTTAATACCAGGTGTAAATGGGATGTCAGTTACATGGCTGAGATCTGCGTTACATTCAGATACAGCCAGTCTGGTTAACAATATTAAGGGGAAGGGAACTGCAACTTACAGTCTCTGCCATCGAAAACTCAGAATCTAGCTTCTTTGCAAGACCATAGTCGCCCAGTTTGATGAGGTCAGTCTTGGTCAGGAAAATATTAAGAGTTTTGATATCTCTGCAAGAAAATAAGAACAGTTCCATTACCAAAAAAAAACCCAACAACAACTAAAAACAGTTAGAAACAAAATAATAAATCAAGATGCCTTTGATGAGGGTGTGAAAATAGGCTGAACATCTTACCTGTGTAAGATCCCAGCCTTGTGAATGTGGGACACTGCTGAGGCAATTTGGTACAGGTACCATATGACCACCTAAAGAAACATGTTAAAGGTAAAGATGTAATAGAAAATAGTCTGTTTTGTATAAAATAAATTACCTGCTATGTTGCACTCATACCTCCTCACTGAAAAGTTTCCCCTTCTGTTGGTTGATTTTATCGTACAGATTTCCTCCTGTGATGAGAAGGCTGTTTAGCATTCTGTCACACATGAACAGCATTCAAACAAATCTCAATCACGTCTCCAGAGTGGACACTGACATTTCTTACCATTGCAATACTCCAACTCAATGAAAAGGGAGTTTTTATCCATGAAGTGATTAAAGTAAGCTATGATGTTGTTGTGTTCTAGGATGGAGAGGATGCTTATCTCGTTCATGACATCTCTGCGCTCCTTTTCGGAGAGCGAGTTCAGGTCCACCTCCTTCCATACCACCAAGGAGTTGTCCTGGGGAATCCACAGGGACATCTCATTAAAGAAAACTTGTGGGAAAACTTGGATTTATTAGGTTATGGTCATAAAAAGGCTTTCTTCTGTACCAAAGTCAGAGCCACTTAATGCAGTCAAGAAATTAACAGATCCATTGTCGTAATGTTTTCTCCTTCTGTCTAAGAAAAGGTTGTCTGGTCTTTAAAAACAAACAATTGGTGAATTGTTTGTTTTAAAACTTGGATAATTTACTGGATTCTCCCTTGTCATGGTAATGAACATCTGTTATGATATATGCTTCTTTAAGAATATAGTTCGTGTAGCTTTTATAGAATGCATACTGTTTTAAGAAAAGGGATGATAAGAAGGGTTTTAAGTCATATACTTCATATGTTACAGACTTGTAATGCTCTCTGTGACTGCAAGGCTATTTCTTTGTGGTGGGTGAAATTACCTCATCTATCCTTTAAATCAGTACTATTTGGTGGAAGGGGTTGCATGAAAGGGTCTACAAATCCATATACTACAATACGTGCCCCTACTTGTAATAAATGATAAAGAAGCAAGGGCATGGGAAAGTGATTTATCATGTTTTCACTCAAGAATTTCTCACAGGGGTATGGAAACAGAGGAACAATGAGCAATTCAGTTAGCCAGGCACATCCTGTGCAGTTCATCATAATAATATATCAAAACAAGATGTAGCGCCATGGTCAAGATATTTCTGATATGTATATGTAAGTCAGTGTGTTTCAGGGTAGCCAGTGGCTGTCCTTTTTGACTACAAAATCCCATGCCTGGCAAAGGAAAAGTTGTGAGCACCTTTTAAAGTTGCAGAAGACATGTTGCGTCTTGTTCTTCTTGTTGGAACAGTGATAATAAATGACTCCACTTTAATGTACACTTTCAACAACAAAGTCTTCACGAAGGAAATTGACTGTTGCATTGTGTAATGTGTGATCCGTGCCTTTTAACCACAGACTTACCTCTGTTCTTCTGTACAGAGTAGCTTCCCCAAACGCCCCCCTCCCGAGGATCCGGATAGGAATGTAATGCAACTTCTCCTCTTCGCCATTAAACGTGCTCGACGCTGATCGCTCACTCACCACAGACCCGCCGCCCAATTCTGAATTTAGCGAGTCGAAATGTCTTTCATAGTCCTCCAGTGACATTTCTGTTTAGGGACTTGTTAGCCAGAGGCAGTGATGGAAATAACCCGAACAGGCCTTACCACAACTCTTTCTGAAAGACTCCTACAAAACCGCACACACGTCTAACATGTTACCCGTGTCAGCAACCAAGCGAGCCTGTCAAAGTAACAGTACTACCAGGTGTCACAAAGTCACTCCAAATACACAATGTAAGAAAAATACAACGTAGCAAAATACGTGCAACTATAGTAGTCGCGCCAGTGTCAAGCATGACACAACAAAAATTAAGAAGTTCAGCCAACTTTTGGACGTTTCAGAATAAAAGGCTTCTCCTCATGAGTGATGAGGTGTGTTTTACGATGAAAGGTATCGCAGTGCTATTCCGGTAGCGGTTCTGTCTCTTTAACTTGACTTTGCTAACGGTTAAGTTAGCCAGTCTGGAAAGTGTAGCGCATATATGGCACAGTAAAATCATTAACTGTCGTGGAAATGTTACCACACTGAAAGAGGATAAGGAAGTCTGCGTAACAGAAAAAATACGAATGTCTGAAACTGGTTGGTCTCGCCCGACACTCGACTAAAAGAGCAACAACAAACCGAAAACTCGTCCATCCTTTCCTCGTGTCGTGTCTAGAGGGGAACTCTTGAACCACGAAACTCTCGCGAGATTTGTACAAGTAGTTTCTTCATTGTGCGCTTTGCATGAATGAATTGTGTTTTGAATGTAACAACACTGTGGTTAAAATCTGTGTACGTTGAGAGACATAAAACACTTGGTTAGAGGTTAGGAAAAGATCGGGGTATGGGTTTAAATTATCACTCTCGCGAGATCCTTCGCGGGTCTGGGGTTCCCTTCTAGACACAACTCTTTCTTTGGGCTCAAACCCGGAAACTGTCAAATTAAACTTACATATCCTCGGTTAGGATGTTTTTTAGAATCTTTTAAATTTCATTCTCTTTGCCTTTCTAGTTTACTGTCACTAAATCAAACTAAAGGACGTTACACAAGCAGCAAATGCAATTTAAATGTCATATACACAGAGGTGAACACAAATATTTTAAAGTTTCCGTTCAAAATTTTGATTTCGTACCAAATTTTCAAGACTAAGGCGCAGTGTGTATGGAAGAGCAGTTCCGCCAATGTGATGGCAAAAAAAAAAAAAAAAAAAAAAAAAAAGATCATGCAGGTAATTATATTGACAAAACTTCTGGTAGGGATGACTTTATCTCAAAATAACATTCTTAAAATAATGGCATAGATACTAACATTATACTAACTCATTATTTTTGAGATAGTCATTATTTTGAGAAAGTTTGTCATTAATTTTGTGATACTGATTATTTTGAGAAAGTGTCTCAATATTTTGAGATACTATGCAATATTTATGATATATTCATTCATTATTTTGAGAAAGTTTCTCATTATCTTACAGTACTAATACATTATTTTGAGTCAGTTAAGTTAACAAGTCAATATTTCCAGAGGGTTCCTCAACATAATGAATTACAGGAACTATTTTTCACCAACACATTAGCAGAAATAAGCTTCAATGAGTGTGACGATAATTTTACATGCTATTCCTCTTCTTTTACCATAGGGTGTGTAAGGATAAATTCTGTCAGGGTATGAATAATCTTACATTTAGATATTGATGCACATACATTTTCTGGAAAATCAAGACTCTGAATGGCTAAGATCCATATTTGGCTGATCCAACACTGATACAAAAATCATCTCAAAGTCTGAAAATGTCATAAAGCTGTCCTGCTCATTGATTTAAACATAATTTCAATAACAGAGATTTAAAGAACAAAAAAGGGTTTTCAGGAGACATTTTCACTGAGTGAGAGAGGGTAAAGGGGAATCAAGCACGCACACATGCACACAGTTTTGTAATATTGACAGAGCAGCCGCCTCACACAGATAAAAGCAGCTTGCTGGGGGATTTCTAAGTAAAAATCTGAAGACCAGAGGAATATCCAGACATGTTTTCAAATGAAGATAGCAGCGATGCTGGAAAATCATTACACTACAACACAGAAAACAAAGGTAGGCTTGTGTTATTTAAACTGTCCTCTTAATGGATTAAAATACTGCATTATTATCTGTTGTTCACCTTGAGCTGACATCAATGTCTGTTTGTTCAGGATCTGTGTCGGTCAGAGTCGGGTCCAGAAGTCTTCCACTGTATCCGTTGGTTATCGTGTGTTTAGGACTGCTAAACATTATTCTAATCTTAACTGCTATTGTTATTGGGATTTACTGTGAGTACAACTGATCCAAGGAAAGTGCTGTATCTCTACGTCACTTATTTAGAGTCCTTTTGAAGAACACTATATTAAATAATTCCTTAACTAAGCTATGGACATATTAACCAAGCTTAGATAATTAATTATGTTAACCATTTCTTTACCCAATGCTATAATTCTCTATGTGTGCAATATACAGTAGTGTCACATATCTGTTTTACGAGCTGCACGTCTGTTTGCTTCCTGTCAACTCTGTAGTAACGTTACCTTTGTCTACAAACTGAGTGATTTTTCATCTAAAGGTTAGTAACTTAACTTTTCACAGTTAGCTTGGAACATATTGTTAATAATATTTATTGTTCATCCGTGTTTTTCAGCATTTTCATTTATGATCACCTCAGTGTCTTAGATCACCATTAGCAGCATTAGCTAGCTAGCATTGTGATCTTCATTCAAACTTGACTGAAACAAAATAAAGCTCACTAAAACATCTTTGCTCGTCTTTCTACTACTACAACAATCAGCAGGTCTTGTTTGGTTGAAATAAACCCTTAATTCACTGTGCTGGGTGTGAAAATACCAGTGGGAGAGGAACAAGAAGGAGGCAGAAAAACAGCAGGGTCAAACAGCATGTAGTGCTAGAATATTTTCTCATCTAACTGTGTGAATTTAGGGTTAATAAACAATAGTTGGCAATATTGTATATTGGTATATTGTATTTTGGTTTTCTTTTTGTTTTTTGTATGGTTGTTATTATTTTGAGTCTGATGTAGAGGATTTATATCCTGTATCAGATGTATTTTCATTAAATTTCATTAAATGTTCATTAAAATTGTTGAGACAGTGGAAAGATAAACCACAACATGGTGATTTTTTTTTTTCTGTCAAGTTTGAATTAAGATGATGATGCTAGTTAGCTAACATTACAAACAACTATCTAAGACACTGAGGTAATAATCAAAATGTTAAAAAAAAAAAAAAAAAAAAAAAAAAAAAAAAAAA
>JAJHUR010005988.1:0-15390 GCA_027495735.1 Lutjanus campechanus | reverse complement strand
GATTTAATAAAAGGAGTCAATGTCAATGTGATCCGCAGTGAGTTTCCAATACAAATCTAATGCCATAGTGCACTGTGTTATATAACTAGAATCGGTTTCTGCCATTTTCTTCATCCTTGGTTCTGCTAATACTGTATACACCCTGGAGATGGAAGCTCACAACAACAACAAAAGAGTATTGTCTCCTTTTGTGGAGAGTGATTTATGCTCTCTAGGCTTGGTCCCTGCTTGTTTTTTTTTCTTTCACACCGCATGTACTGTATATTATATTTACCTGAGTTATACTGTATGTCCATCTACTGCAGAGAGGTGAACTTTGATGTACAGGCTAACTTCTGACAGCCGGTATCCAACATGTTCTGGCAACTATAGTTTTCTTGCACATCTCATGATGCAAAGAAAAAACTATATGCATGCAGGGGAAAGGGGGAAAGAATGCAGGGAATGACAATGAGTGTGGATTACACTGTCAAAATCATGTCGTGACACCAGTCATGAACATGAAGGAGAATGCTTATGACTGTAGTCATTATGTGTCAGTTGGTCAGTTATGCCATTTTTAGTGCAAAGTTGACAGTGTTAATCATTAATCGAGTGAATAATGTCTTTGTTATGACAACCTGACATTGACCAAGACATCATAATCTGTCATCGTCTTTGTAACGACAGCTTAACATTGTTAAATTGGAATAAACTGTTTAGTATCATGTTTTACCATTATGTCAAAATGTTATATGTGGTTGTTTTGACATTAGCTGTCATGAGACCATAATTAGTGTGTCATGAATATTTTCCATGACCTTAGATATATCTAACATATTCGGGCAACTATAGTTTTCTGTTTGCTTCATGACAACATGACAAGTCAATGTGTTTGTCTTGACAACTTGACATTGATGACATGACATGAGACTATTATAAGGATGTTATAAATATTTCCATGACCTCAAGTAAAGTTTCTCTAACTTTTCCTGAAGATGTTATTAAGTATTATCATTAGTGCTGTGAATCAATTAAAATATTTAACTGCATGACTGTCTGTAGTTACACAAATTAATCAAATTTTTTATTGGTTCAAGATGTACCTTAAAGGGATATTTTTCAAGTGTTTAAAATGTAATTCAAATATAACTTTATTAAATAAAATACATTTACCAAAAACATTACGTTATTAACGCTTATTAAGGTGTTAACTTTTATAGCCCTAATTATTACACTGTCAAATGCTTTTGTAATGGCGTCATGAATAATTTCCTGGACCTCAAGTAAGGTGGTATCATTTGGAGTTGTCATAAAGATGTCATTACATGTTATAAGGCTAGTTTGATGACACAGGGCAGTACCAAGGTGATTTAGCTAACAGAGTTAGCTGACAGTAGTTAGCTAGTTTACTTGTTGCTAAAGTAGGCTAATCGCTGTCAGCTGGTATCTGTAGCTGGCGTTAGCTAGTTAGCTTGGTTAGCCATGGAGCTAGCCACCTAATTTGCTGATTCAGCCCTGCGATACCAGGAGCAAAACCCAGCAAGAAAACCACCTCAGTATTGTATTCCCTGTCAAACTGGGTTAGGGTTAGGGTGTGTTCAGTCTTGGACTGACCAGGATCTCCGTTTCAGCCAGACTGAGCTAGAAGCTGATGCTATGACAATGCTAGACGTGTCACTCCTTTGTTACTTCCATCATCAACTCCAGAAAAAAATCTGTTTAATACATAATGTTATTGAGACTTTTAAAAGCAAATTTTGATGTCTTCTGGATGCAGCCTGTTTTTTGTTTGTTTTTTATTATAGTATATTGACAGGTTATGTGGTCTTGATTAGATTAGAGATTAGAGATGTCAAGATCTCATAACAAAGGCATTATTAGCTTAATTAATGTCAAGTTGACGTAACAAACACATTACCAGCTTCATAAATGTCAAGTTGTCATAACAAAGGCATCTCAAACAACGTCAGCTTTGCATTAAATATGACATAATTAACCAAATGACAACATTTATAAACTTTCATAAAGACTCCTCTATGCTCATGACAGGTTTCATGACATGGTATAACAATGTATTGACAGTCTTATGCACACCCCTTTAAATACACCTGGGTGACACTTTCATCCAGAAAACTATAAACATTGTGAAGAACCGTAGCATATCCCCATCGTCCACACAGCACACTGCTTAAGGAAATTGTTCATCAAAACAAATAAATGAGAATTGGATCCACTGTAGAGGTCAGTGGTGTTAATTATGTTGGAACAAGCAGTAATAAGTGAGTGTTATCTTAACACATAATCTGCCTCGTAGCCATGACAATTGGTGGCAAGGAGTTGTTTTCCTGGTGAGTCACAGGTTTGAGTCACCACAATCAATCTGTCTTTAGATCCCTGTTAAAGAGCCCTGGAGCAAGACACTCAACCCCCATTTGTTAATAAGGGCCCTGCTGCCTCTGGCTACAAAAATGGTGTCTAAGAGATCATTGGAATTTGTACCAAATGATTGTATTGTATGTAGGTTAATACAATATGTAGTCTCTGAGTAGGAATACCACAGCTGTGTCCATTTTCAATACCACACAACCTTCAAATAGTGTACAGCTGCAGTTAAGAAATCGATGTTCTTTTCTGTTTTGTACCAACAGGACATTGTAAAAGACGCGTGCCAATGGATGTCAATCAAGCTACGACCTTGGAATGCCACTGCCAATACAAATTAAGAATTAAGAAAAAGAAAGCAAAACGATATTACAAAGATTAAATGCTTGATTTTTCTGTTATTATTATTTTTTTTTTAGCTCTTCCTGGAGCTGTTTTGCTACCATCTGCAATTTATTTTTTATGTTTTTTGCAGGTGTGAGTTCCTTTGTGCTCTGCTGTGAGGAATGAGTGTGTAAATCAATAGCACACTCAGAGATCATGCAAAGTTTGGATTCATACTGATGTTGGTTGATTATATTTGTCACATGCTCGATAATTCAGTATGCAGTCAGGAGTTCGGAGCTTCAGTTTTTCCAGTAAACCCTCCAATATTTTTAAAGTATAGTTAAGTTAAACTACTTGGCTAAGAGAGTGAGAGAAAGATCGTCTTCTTAGATTAATACAACCAACAAAAACATTAGTTTCACAGCAGTTCCTGCAGTCCATCCTCATATTGCACATGACAGAACGGGTCGATTGCCAACGACTCCCAAAACGACATATATTACTGATGGAGTGTACAAGCAGTGATAGGCTTTCTGGACTACGTTACGTAAGTTGCATGACATAACACACATGTGGTTTTGATGTATTATGTGCTGTTTTGCAAGAAAAAAAAACTATTTGGTTTGGTTTAGGCAATAAAACTACTTGGGTATAGGACAAGGATTATGGTTAGAGTTAAAATAAGTATGTTACATGTGACACATGACAGAAATGAACCAATGGAAGTAACATACATAATGAAACTTAAAGTAACTTTTCATTTCACAAAGGACTCAGACCACATATGCAGATTTTTTTTGCTCTTCTCTTTTGTCAAAACTGCTACACCCACTAGAGGTCGCTGCTTAATAATGTGGCCTAGGCACTCCAGTGAGGATGGTCTGGTTCATGAAATAGTCATGAAATTCAATTGATTTGTGTAAATGGACAAATTATTCATTGTTTTCGTGACATTCAGCACAACGTTCAAACTAATGTATCATCCAGCATTGTTCTCAATCCACGGTCAAGCTACCAATAATAAATATGCACTTTCAAAAAGGTTTTGGGCAGATTTAGGCTCCAAAAGTACTGAGTTTGGTTTACCCACCCATCCATCCCAACCCCCTCCCTATGCTGACTTTTTGCTTGTAATTCTGCGTTCTTCCTTGTTACTTTTGAAGTCATGTTGACTGTTACACAAGTGTCATCCATGTACATCAGATTACATTTTGTGACCATTTCACAAATTGCCATGATATTGGGTAGTAGCAGACGGGACATGAACAGCAGTCTCTGATTATGAAATTACAGGTGTTGTACAAGCTGACTAATTGTGCAGATGTTAGCTTCAGCTATCTGCCAGCTACAAATGTAAGCAGCAGCTGTGTTTATATTGAAGTCTAGATGTGAAACGAAGTTTTACCTAGAAGAAAACCACTTGTGAGCTATCACCTGCATATTTTCATGAATTAAGATGTTGAGTAGTTGTATAACAGTGCCACACACATTTGTCTTTTGTAAGTAGAAATAACAGTCGATATTTACACAAATTAACCTCACCAAAACGTAAACAGGTAATTTTACAGCAGGTGTAATTTATATTTTTATGCAAATGAATCACATGACTACTTGTATGATGTATGCAAAAGGCAATAAGCTAGGGTAGTTAGCAGCTAGCTGGATAACACTGTGGGGCATTTGGCAGCTGAAGTGTAAGGAGCTGGAGGCCAAAACAGAGCTAACAGGAAATACTCATTCATCAGGTGGTGATAATGTTGCCACATAGCTGCTGGAGGTGATCTGTTTAGATAATGTCAAATTTGTGCTTGTCACTTGTTTCTGCTGCCCCCAAGAGGACACAAAGTACTTTTCACAAACTGCTAGCACTGCTGTTTTTTTTTTCTCTGGTGAGGACATTCCTTCACTGCACGATGTTCCAAATGCCCTTAAACTGTACGTGTCATTACTGTTTGTTATGCAGATTAATTCAGGATTGCTAAAGGATGCACCTACTGAATGTCACCAAGTAAGACTTGAAACGTATTTAATTTATTTACTGCAACAGGGAAGCCGTACTGTCCTTCAAAGTGCTGAATCCCTCCCGGTTCCAGCGGCACTGACCCATCTGTGGAGGGGCAAGCGATAAAAGGATTTCCGGAGCTCAACAGAGGATCACATCATCCTAAGACAGTTCTGATAAGGTTTCATGCTCAAGTGCAGCTCTTTCATTGCAGTGATGCAACACAGTGACGATCACAGTGTACTCAGCGTGTGAAAACTGAAAAGAGAGGGGAAACGTGATATTGTTTTTTTCTGCTAATTCCAGAGTTTTAGGTAAGAGCGGCATGTTTAACACAAAAGCTTATCCAATATCATAAAATGTACTGTACTGTATTTTAATTCATCCAAACAATTTCAAGCAAGAATGTTTCAGTTGAGTACTGACATATTTATTATTAACATGCTGATTCATGCTGTTTAAAGACGCAGTTTAGGCAGACGCACTTTAAAGGATTTGCATCCCATTTTCAAAGTCAATTTAAAATGTAGATGATGAGAACAGCTTGATGTATAAGGTCTTCATTATCACATTTGATATTTGTGATCTCATTAATCATATGCATGCACAGTGAAGGAGGGAGATTTTTTTTTATGGGGGAGAAAATCACAGACCGTTTACATATTTATGAAACTGAAAGAGAAAGATGGAAGCTGAGACACTGAGGTTAAAGTGACATTCCACCATGCGAGAATAACCCACTTAGTAAGTACTCACCAATATGCCGATGTGATGATAAGTGAAGATCTTCAGTTCATCAAACAATTCTGGAGTTTTAGGAGAAGCAGGGTAGCAGCCTCATCCAGTACAATGGCAGTGAATGGTGACCACGGATAAAACGTTAAAAATAGAACACAAAACAAACACAAAATGTCTCCATCCTGCTTGTGTGGTTTAATCCAAGTGTGCGCAAGCCGCGACATTAAAAATTAACCGCAAAAGACGCCATTTTCGCCATGTTTTTAGCAGAAATATCAGCTGTTGCACGTAGCCGGTAAGATGTAAACATGGCGTCGATCTCGCGAGACTTCGGCACGTGCGGCCATTAGGATATATACGAAGTCTTGCTTACTGAGTGGGTTATTCTCGCATAGTGGAATATCACTTTAAAACTGAGCTAAATGTATTTGAAAAGTTTAAGTTCAAGGGTGGTTTTAATATCCTTTCATGTCACATGTCGAGACGTAAAAGTGCTGATATCAAAATACTCCATTGCAATTAAAATTCTGGCTGTGAAAACATTACTTAAGTAAAACTATTTACGTATATTTATGAAAATGTACTTTTGAATTAAATGTACTAATTAAATTTTACATGTATTTGGGAACTGAGGACATGAACTGTTGAAGTTTTGAAAGTGAAATTATTTCTCATTCTTGCTTGATATACGACTTCAGGTGCTCAGCAGTCCGGGGTCTCTGTTGTTGTATTTTGCATTTCATAATGCACCATACATTTGCAATGGGAGACGGGTCTGGACTGCAGGCAGGTCAGTCTAGTACTTGAACTCTATTACTATGAAGCTACACCGTTATAACATGCGCAGAATGCATCTTGGTATTGTCTTGCTGAAATAATCGGGGACGTCTCTGAAAAAGATGTTGCCTGGATGGCAGCTCTAAAACCTGTATTTGCCTTTCAGCATTAATGGGGCCATAACAGATGTGACAGTTAGCCATAATGCCATGGGCATCAGCACACCCCCATACCATCACAGGTGCTGGCTTTTTAAGTTAGCGTTGCTAACAATCTGGATGGTCCTTTCCCTCATTAGCCCGGAGGTCACGACGTCAATGATTTCTGAAAATAATCTGAAATGCAGACTCATCAGGCCACAGCAAACTCTTCCACTTTGTGTCAGTTCGTTTTAGATGAGCTCGGGCCCAGAGAAGTCTGCAGTGTTTCTGGGTGTTGTTGATATATGGTTTGGTTCTCCTAAGTGTTCCAAAGCCCATCCTTAATATAATTATGTGGGTTTAAATGCAGTTTTTTAATGCAGTGCTGCTTGAGGGGTGTAGGACTATTTTGTCCATGCAATTTTTCATGTGTGTTGTGATGAACGTCACCCCATCCTTTCACCCCAGTGTCGTCTGAGGGGTCAAAGGTTACAGGCATTTATAACCCAATGTTTAACTTTTTTAGAACTGGGTTTCTAATTTTCCTAAGTTTCCTAATAAACTAATAATTTGACTGATTGTTTGGTTGAGAGAATTTCGGGAAAATAGTGACACTTGCATGATGTTTTGTCCAACCAACAGTCCAAACCTCAATGTCATACAAAAATATAGAAATCATCATAAATAATATATATAAAATATAATCATCATAGTAAACATACAAAACAATTACAGGAAAAGCAGCTAACATTCACATTTGAGAATTATTATTTATACATTTAGAAGATTTATTTATTATCATTATATCATTTAGAATATCTGTCAGCAGCTATTAGACAGATAGCATATCTGAATGTTTATTTAAAAGATAAAGATTATGAGGCCAGAAACAGAGATGGAGGTAGAGAGTGTGTTGTGATTGCGGACATTGTATCAGTGAGCATCAGTAAGTGCCATGCCTCTCTGAAATAGAGTGCAGTGTTTATCAGCTAACAGTGTACCGTATATTACATGTACTGTGCATCTCTCTGTGGAATCAGCTCATAAAGAAGCACAAAGAGAACCCAGCACCATCCACCAAATGATATACTGTATAACCTCAGCTTCCCTCCTGTTGCTTCTGCAGGAGCAGCTCATTCATGTTCCAGCCACGCTGCTGATTGGTCGACCCAGTCTGGCAGCTCTTCGCAACTCACATAACCAACCATGTTATGTGAGCCAACAGCGTTATGTGAGCTGGAGATGTGTGAGCATGGGCAAAAAAAAAAAAAAAATAGCTGATGCCAAATAAAAGTGTCACTGGATTTGTATCTTGGCTCTTGTTGGGAGTTTAGTCACTAAAAGAAGCCCGAAAAGTCACTAAATCTGGTCAAAAAAGTTGCTAAGCTGGCAACAATGGTGCTTGGTAAGCAACACATAGATTTAGGAAATTTGAGCAATGATGGGTAGCAAGAGTCGTGTTTGTTTATGGTCCTTTGTGAATAATACTCCTGCCTACACATAAAAATCATCTCCTTTTATAGCCGGGCACAGCAAATCTGTACTGTAATGTTACTGTTTGGGTGAAAGGGTGCTTTGCTTCAGTCTAATTACATCTTGTGATTGAAAGTCATTTCTTTCTCTGTCAGTCAACACAAGCTGTGGTCCACATCACTGTGCTTTTACTATTTCATTGCAAATTCTTTTTTGAGAATCTGCATCAATTTCATCGTCATTCAATCCATGCACATCTCACCTATGCAAGCGTTTCTCCTCGAAAATTACATTTATATACAGCTTTTTTCATTTGCTGAATACAACTCCCAGGAAGTTGGAACATTGTGTAAAATACAAATAAAACCAGAATGTGATGGTTTGCAAATACTTTTCAACTTGTATTCAATTCAACTTAAAAACAAGATGGGACAAAGGCAACAGAAGACTGGAAAAGTTGTTAAATGCTCAAAAAACACCTGTTTGGAGCATTCAAAAGGTAAACAGGCTAACTGGTAACAAGTGACAGTATCATGATTGGGTATCAAAGGGGCATCTTCAAAAGGCTCAGTCATTCACCACATGGATGAAGTGAAGGTCATCACTTTGTAAAAAATTGTGTGGGCAAATAGTCCAGCTGTTTACGAACATTTCCCCATGTAAAACTACAGGAACTTTCACCATCTACAATGGATCAACTCATTAAAAGATTCAGCCAAGATGCCAAGATGCATTCTGTGCATGTTACAACTGTGAAGCTTCGTAGTAGTAGGGTTCAGGTACTGGACTGTTAGGGCCCATGGCAGCATGGGTAACTGTCACATCTGTGAAGACCCCATTGATATTGAAATGTACATACAGGTGCCATCCAGATGAAATCCTTTTCAGGGACGTCCCTGATTATTTTCAGCAAGACAATGCCAAGACACATTCTATATGTGTTAAAACAGTGTGGCTTCATTGTAAAAGAGTTCACGTACTAGACTGGCCTGCCTGTAGTCCAGATCTGTCTCCCGTTGAAATTGTGTGGTCCCTTATCCGTCATGGCATTACAACATGGTCTGGTAACCTGACCTGTCAAACTCAGAACTCCAAAACCTGATCAGAAGGACAGGAAAAGTAAGCGGCATGCTGCCCCCATCCTCTCTCCAGGTGGTATATGTGTAGACAGTGAGGAAGCAGGGCCTTAAAATCACTTCTGACCTAAACCACATCTTTTATAAGGAGTACGAGCTGATGCCTTCAGGCACAAGGTACAGGTTACCAAACTGTAAACTGAACTGTTCCACCATCAATCAAACTACTCAACAGTAGCAGATGAAATGTGATTGTGTGTGTGGGTGTAAGTGTAAGTGGTGAGGGGAGGGGAATGTGCATTTGTGCAATAACCCTGTGTAAGGCCTCTGAGTAATTACTATGCGTAGGGCATTTAATTTTGCATAGGACTCTTGTGCAAATACTTTAGGTAAGGCATCTGTGCAACACTTGGATTTAGGGCATTGTGCTATACTCTTGGGGTGTATGCTGTTTGGGTGCATGGATCTGGGGGTGATACTGTACGCCACTTGTCATTTGATTGTACATGTGTGTGGCCGTGTTGCCTGTGTTTGTCTAATTATTCACCCATCTAGTAGATACAATTCTTTTTAGATTATTTTTTGGGCTTTTGCCTTTATTCCGACAGTGACAGCTGAATATATGACAGGAAGGGTGGTAGAGAGAGAGAGGGGTTGTGGGCCGCAGACAGGAGTCGAGCCAGTGGCCGCTGCAGAGGATCTTATAGCCTCAGTACATGGGGCACGCGCTCTACCATCTAAGCTATAGGGGCGCCCCTATTGTATACAAATTTTATATAGAATTTTTGCTCTTGTGAGTAGCAAAAATGGAACTACAGCCTAATCTTGTTATACAACCCCGTGTTGTGAGTGATAAATACATCTACCTTGTATCTTGTACCTAAAATGTCCCCTAGCAACATTTTTCATTTGTTTTCCTGCAACTAAAACATAATTAAGGCATTCATTGTTATCTTTAGGGAACTAAAAGTACTTGTGTGAAGTTTGGAAAAGATTGCAAACTGAGAAAAATAAAGAAAAACGTATCATTTGCAAACCTTCAACATACTGACTCTATACAGTGTTTTTTTTTTTTTTTTTTTTTGCTAATGGACCATGCGTATCAGGTATTTTGTCACTCAGTGCAGCAGTGTGGCTCTTTTATCCATTTTTGATTGTGAGGTTTTGGACAATAATAGCTGTGAGTACTCAGTTCATTTTGGTCTCCTGTGAGGATTTGTTTGAAATAATAATACGCTAAAATAATGTGCCTTAGGCTGTTCTTTAATGTTTACCTGCGCTCCTGACATTTGACACATTCATTTGAATAACAGATGATGGCAAACAGGCTTCTCTCTATTGGGACCTTGACTGAGTGACTAAAACTTTTTTCTTTTTCTTTTTTTTTTTACACATTCCCAATAGAAAGAAGACACTTTTATTGTGGAGGCCCAAAGACTTTTCCCATGGTGCCACCATCGGTCCACCTTTCAAAGAATAAATTAATTGCTTGGTCTAATTTTCTTGCCATTATTCACCAACTTTTCACCCGTGAAAGTTACCAACTGAAGCTGTCTTTAGACTTTTCTTGTTTGCTCCTTTTGATCCCTGCGAAGCTGACACGTTTGTTGTTAAAAGTCAACGCCCACCCAACCACAGCCTGTTCACCCTGTTGCTGCCTGGCAAGAGATACAGAAGTATCCACTGCTCCACTGCTATGCCAGCGGACTACAGAGCAGCTTCTTTCCTCAGGCTGTGAGGCTCCTTTCATGTAATTCATCCTCAGCATGCAAAATAGTTTGTGCTACTGTTATTTCTTTTACTTATTATTTTTTGAATCAATCAATTGTATAAAAAGAGTGCACATAATTCTTGTTTTTGAGAGTAGCAAAAATGGAACTACAACTTGATCATGTTATACAACCCTGTGTTGTGAATGATTAATAAATCTACCTTGTACCTAAAATGTTTGCTGGCAATGTTTTCATTTGTTTTCCTGCAACTAGAGCATACTTAAGCCATTCAAGGTTATCGTAAGGGAACTAAATTACTTGTGTGAAGTTAGGAAAAGATTATAAACTTGGTTGAATATAGAAAATAGAGAAAAATTATGTTATTAACATTTGCAAAGTAAAAGTTTGCTGTCTTTTTCAAATTCCCAATAGAGAGAACCACCGTATTGTGGAGACTCTTCACACAGTGCCCCCATCAGTCCACCTTTAAATAACAAATTAATTGGTTGGTCTAATTTTTCTTTCATCTATTCACTAACTTTTTGCTTGTGAAAGTTACCAACTGGTGCCATGTTTAGTCCCTTCTTCTGCTTTCTTGTTTGCTTCTTTAAATGCCTGCAGCGCTGACAGGTTTGTCATTAAAAATGATTTTTTTTTCAGATACTAAAAGGAGCTCATTTTTGTATTTATAACAGTCAATACAGTGCAGGAATTGGAAAACTACAGTACCTACTGCAGTCTGGATCAAATAGAATAGAAAAGCAAGGACTCCTAATTACTGCCTTTAGAGTAGAGAAAAATATTTTGTTTTTGTTTTGCTTCTTTCCCACCTCAGGTTATACATTCTGATATAAATTCCTGTTATTGTATTCCTGTTTTGCACTCGCTTAAACTATTTCTTACACATTTCCATAAACATGCATTAATAAGGTCTGTGATTGTCCACGCCTTATTTGTTTGTCCCTTTTTCTTTTGCATCATTATTTTCCATTAATGCACAGATGGATGCATTAAAATTAAATTAGCCTGGCCTCAGATAGGCACAAGCTAAAACAACAGCTCCTGTATTCTCCTGCAGCTTTTTATTGCAAGCTGTCAGGCCCCGTGTTGTGGGGCGATACTGTAAAATTGTTTTTACCAAGCAAAAATGCTTTCGAATTTAGAAACATTTATGTAATCCTTGTTTCATTTGCATATGACAATGTGTAGTTTGCGAGTGGGAGTGAAATCACTCTACGAGATGATTGTGCGCTTCCCTCGGGGGGATTCAGAGCTCGACTCCCACCCCTCCCCGGCCCTTTTACCGGTGGAAATAGATTGATGTCTTTGAAATGCCCTCTGGAGTCCCTTTCTTTACCCCGGAAATATTTGATGACAGTGTGACTGCATGTGGCTTGAGATGCAGGCTTTTACTGATAGTCACGACACCTATGCTGACATCAAACCATTCATTTAGGTAAAAATGCATTTCAATATTTTCTGCTCGGCACGGTCCGCTGAAAGCACGAGCAGAGATGGATCTCGGAGCATATCATTAGTCCATGAATGAGTGTACATGTTTTTGCTAATGACAGTGGAAGCAAAGCCCTGGGCTTATCTCGCTGTCACCCACTTCAGGATCTGCTGACTTGGCTTTATGTGTGGTTTTTTTTTTTTTTCTGTCTTTTTATTCTTCAGGAGGAAAGGGCCGGAGAGAACGTTCTCAATCCTGGCAGAAAATTATCAATAAGCAGCTCAGGGAAATGTGTGATTGTTCACCTTGTACTGTCAGCACCTTCTGTATTTAACCTCACGAAGTGACACATTTGTCATCATTGCATGCGTCTTTTATTGTTAGTGGTGTAACAGATGTTATTATAACAGACCTTGTAAAGTCAACACATCCAAAAGCCCTCAAACACCTCGAAATAATCTGTTATGCTTTAGGGGTAGGGGAGACCGGGGATGGTGGAAACGCTTTTTCTTTGAACATCAGTGACTCAGTGGTTGTTCATACTACAGTAGATCTTTCAGCTTTGATACATAGTACCCGTATTTGTCTACAAATAAAACTCACTTGTATACTACTAGACAATCGCAGATTATGTGAGGTAATGTCAAATACAAAGAGTTCTGTTGTTAAAGCCTACCCCAATACTGGGGTGAGTTGTAATAAAAGCTGGGGATAGATGTAAGAATTGAACATTTTCAAATACATTTCCTCTCTATTTTTCTCTCTTTTCACCAGTGTTTTCTTCATTTTTCTCTTTTATTAGATAGGAGAAAATTTTACAAGTGGTTGAGAGCATTCTTACCAAGATAACAAGAAACATCTCCTTATCACAGTCCGCTAACAGTTTGTCGAACACAAGGACAGACAGTTCAAACATTCATTCTCTCTTTTTTTTATTTGATAGGGACAATGTAATTTAATATAATTCCAATACAGAGTATAAAACTGATGTGTTGCAGAGAGCTTATAGCTATTGCTAATTTTCAGCTCTTGTCCCTAGTTGGGCTTTTACATGTAGGTCTACGGTGTTATTAAAATATACAGCTTCAAACATCATAAAAACACAATACAGTATAGACAAGGAAGTCACAATAAAATACACTATTCAATTCAATTCAATTCAAAGTGGCTTTATTGGCATGACCATAATAAAGTACAGTATTGCCAAAGCACATTGTTCAAAATGAAACAAGAAAATAAGAAAATAGCAGTAACACACAACATTTAAAGTGCTAAGCAAGAACACGAAACTGAGCATGACTATAATAATAACAATAACATTAAGAGGTGTGTGTGTGTGTGTGTGTGTGTGTGTGTGTGTGTGTGTGTGTGTGTGTGTTGGGGTTGTCACTCACTGTTCCTCAAACTGTGGCAGGTGAAGACATATTCTGCTGCTAACTTGCAGCTCTCTCTATGTTCTCCCAATAGTATCGGCAGTTTCTTTATATTGGTTAGTTGGTCAAATTCAGGATGTTTGTTTTTAAATTTGGGGAAATATGTCATTCGGATTTCTTGATTTCTTGAACATTCTGTGAGAAAGTGCAGTTCTGTCTCTACTTTGTTTTGTTTGCACAGCTGGCAGAAGCGTTCCTCTTGGGGAAGCCATGATTTTTTGTATCGGCCCGTCTCGATGGCCAGGCTGTGCTCACTGAGTCTGTACTTTGTTAATGTAGTTCTTTGTGTGTGATCAGTCACTGTGGTCAGATAATCTGCCACACTGTACTGTCTTTTTAGGGCCAGATAGCACTGCATTTTGCTCTGTGCTTTTGTTTGTGTGTTCCAATTGGTGATGTAGTTTTGTTTCTGTTGTGTTATAATTTGTTTGACTCTAATTGGTCTGTTCTCAGACTGGTCCTGAGGCAGAACAGGGTTAGAACGTGAGCTAAGCATCAGGACCAGCTGAGTGAGGGGATTCTTTTCTTTACTCAGCTCTTGGTATTGCAGGGCTTTGTAGTGATAGGAGTAGGGGTCACTGTTTTTGAGATGAAGCCAATATTTGATTGCTCTTTTTTGAATTTTGATGTATAATGGGTATTGGCCTAATTCAGCTCTGCAGGCGTTGTTTGTTGTTTTCCTGTGAACCTGTAAGATGCTTTTGCAGAACTCTAAATGCATAATTTCTATTGGGTGTTTGTCCAATTGGGCTGAATTCTGGTAGGAAATAGGACCCCATACTTCACTACCATACAGGAGGATTGGTTCAATGACAGATTTGAATAATTTCAGCCAGATTCGAATTGGAATTTGAAAGTAAATTTGACTTTTAATTGCATAGAATGCCCTGCGTGCTTTCTCTCTCAGTTCATTTATTGCTGGGTTAAAACTGCTAGTGGAACTGATTTTCAAGCCTAAATAATTATAATCTGTACAGCTGTCTAATTTGTGTTTTCCTAATGTGAAGCTGCATGTGTTTCCCTGAGATCTGGATCTTTTTTGAAAGATCATTATTTTTGTTTTTTTCAAGTTTACTGCCAGGGCCCAGGTCTGACAGTACTGCTCCAGGAGGTCCAGGTTCTGCTGTAAACCCTGTTTTGTAGGAGACAGCAGAACTAGGTCGTCTGCGTAGAGCAGGAATTTGATCTCTGAGTCGTGTAGAGTGAGACCAGGTGCGTTTGACTTCTCCAGGATGGTGGCCAATTCATTAATGTAGATGTTGAATAGAGTGGGACTCATACAACAGCCCTGTCTCACTCCACGCTCTTGAGAGAAAAATTTTGTCCTTTTGTTGCCAATTTTTATACTGCACTTATTGTTTGTGTACATTGATTTAATTATGTCATATGTTTTACCCCCTACACCAGACTCAAGAACTTTGTAAAATAGACCATTGTGCCAAATAGAATTGAAAGCCTTTTTGAAATCTATGAAACATGCAAAGATTTTGTTCTTGTTTTGGTTGACATACATACTTTACAACATAAAGACACTGTCACAGGCCGACTGTGAGACTGAGACACAAACAGGAGACACACAAACAAACACATGTTCGGAAAACTGTTTACTTTGATCAAGTTCATCATTTGCTTTAAATGTGTTTCTGAAATGTAAAAATAAACTTTGTATCAATCAAACAGATTAAAAACTTCTGTGTCTCAGTTCTCATTCAGTCGTAGCTTCAAGTTTCCAACATTAATGATCTTTTTATAATTGTAGTAATTCTGACTGTTAAACCAGCAGAAACTGACGAGAGAATTTATTTGAAGTTTATGTTGAAGGATGAATTCAAATTCAGAAATAATGACCAAAACTGTTGTTTCACAACAAAATAAATAATCAAACTCTTAAACTG
>JAJHUR010005987.1:41893-50209 GCA_027495735.1 Lutjanus campechanus | reverse complement strand
AGATTTGCTCTTGATGTTCCCTAGATGTTAAAATGGCAAGTTTTTCTGAGGTAAATCCAACATTATTGGATCCATGGATGTTAAAAGGAGAGCTTTTCTAATGTAAACGTAACATTGGAATTAAGTCCCCAGAATGTTCTGGGAAGGTTTGTTGAATGTTGCCCTTAACGTTCCTTACATGTTACAACATGTTTAAAATATTTTTCTACTGTAAAGCTAATGTAAAAACATTCTGTATATTTGTGCAACATTCTTAAAATGTTTTAGGAGGGTTACCTAAAAGGCTACCATGGGAACATTAAACCCACAACATATTACTTATTACTTCATGTGCTTATCAGAATGTTTTGGGAATGTTACATTGCACAAAAACATTTGCACATTTGCGTTCTTAAAATGCTAATTCCCCCGTTGTGGGACTAATAAAGGAATATTTTGTCTTATCTTATGATGTGGGAGGGTTACCAAATAGAAACCTGAAAGGAATATAATGGGAAAGTTATGTAGATGGATAAATAGCTCTACAGGCCAGAGAGAAAAAATATACATTTTTGATTTGGAGGTGAACTGTCCCTTTAAGTCTTAATGCTCTGTCTTGAAGTTGTCCTAATATGGCCACAGTAATTGTGACTGCACACTTTGTATTCAGGAATCCTCTTTTCTGTGAAGCACCACGGCCCATATCCTGAGGATGATCATGCCCCATTACTGAAAAATGAGCTCTGCTTCTTGTGTGTGTGAACCACATCAGGAAGGAAACTGATCCGCCGCCACAGCGTAGATCATCCCGCTCCTCTACTGTAATCCCAGCCTTGCATGCGTCTGTGATGTTAACCCTATTAGAGTTGAAAAGGTCACAGTGAGCAACATTTACTTGAAGAGGAGACTTTGATCTCCTGGTGGGCCGAACATCCTGTCAGCCTCCCCATAAACACCTCCGGGGGTACAATTCAGAGGGGTGGGGAGGGGGGTGATAAAACCGACCTGTAGACCCCCAGTCAAACACAGACCACAGAACAGTGAATGAGGGAAGTGGAGCAGGAGGGTGAAGAGGGATGCAGTCGCTCTGATGTGTACTCATTGACAATGGTGGGAGGGGTTGACACCTCGCTCTCGGTTATTGGCAGTATCTCTGACCTCTCCAGACCTGAGGGGATGGATGTCGTGAAACGCCTCAATTTTGGTGTTGTTCAAGTTGTTCCTGCCAAGAACCACAACAACCCTCAAACAGGCCTCCATCAATGACCTCAGCCCTCCCCCCTCTGCTTCATTTCTCTTCAGGCCTGTGGACGGAATCATGTTTTTTTTATAGCTCCCTTATCGTTCCCACCCATGTATTACCACAGAGGAACTCGGCCCGCAGATAAAGAGTCCCCTGCAGCAAGACAAGTAGCAAAGAATAAAGAGGCAGTGGGAACTGTTTATTTGTTTCAGTGCTGATAAACTTGTGTTTATTTTATTATTTGTTTGGAGTTTGCTCCAGTGCACAGCAAAGATCTCAATTTTAACAAGTAGTTTTTGTTCTAAAGGCCATTTTTATATAAACAAGTGAAGACAGTGCTCCAGTGCAATAAGATTACCATGTGATACCGATAAAAATCTGCTTGCCTTGTCTTTTCTAAAGACATAAAAGCAGATTATAGTTGATTCTAAAAAAAAAAAATGTTGAAACAAGTTGTGTGTTTATTAGAAACATGTTGAAATAAAGACATTTTAAGACCTAATAGATAAAAGCCACTTGGCAAGATGGACATTTTTACAGTGCACTGGGACAAACATCAAATAAATAATACAATAAACAGTGAAATCTGCATGAGATTAAAATATAAAAGAATCTCTCCACATTTTATTTGTTGTTTGCTCCACACTGTAAAAAGTGCGTTTCAGCAGCAGTAGAGGTAAAGTAATGTTTTGAATCTTTCTGCTTTAATGATAGCAGCCTACTTTTGTGGATTATAACAACTTGAAATGACACCCTGTTCCCTTAACCTCCAGTTCTTATTTCAGTAAAAGCTTGTCAGTTAGGTTTCTGGTGTCTGATTTCAAGATGTCCACATCTTTTCCAGATTTTTTCCCCCTGCAGTTGAGCCGTCATTTTCCCTCAGTGACTTGGAGAGAAGGTAAGTCTAATGCAAGACAAAACTCTCTATGAAATAATGTGTTGTGCTTGGTGTACAGTCCACCTGTATTGATTAAATTGTATAATAATAATGTAAATTGTGTAAGTTTTCATAAACTTACTGAACCAAACCAGCTATCAATAAGGCAAGCTAACATTAAGGCAAGCTAATGTTAGCACTTAATTATATTAAACAAAGTAACACACTAAGGTTTCTATAGAAACAATTTTTCCTCAAGCCACACTATTGGGCTGTAAAGGAAGAGTATTTTCCTTTTGTGTAAAGCAAATAATTGAGTTGGAAATTGGAAACTTTTAAGATCACATGCCTTAAATTGAAGTGATTAAACTGTTGATTTGAAACATCTGACTTAAAGCAATGATCTTCATTCACTTAGCTAACTTTTTGGAAAACTTCATGCATTTCTGTGTTACCTATTGGAATAGTTTTTAAAGTTAGAGCAACAATTCTCTTTTTTCATGAACACACAGCTAAAATCTCCATCTTTACAAGTATTTTTGTCCTAAAAACTATTCTCCCCTTTAAATAAGCAAAGAATATTCTCCAACAATTTCCAATAGCCAGAGTTCTACTCTAGAATAAAAGATATTTAAGACCCAATAACTGATAAAAACTACTTGGCAAGATGGACATTTTTACAGTGCATTGGTGAAAACATCAAATAAAGGATAAAATAAACACTAAAATCAACATTAGGTTAAAACATAAAATGATCTCTCCACATTTTGGATGTTTGCTCCAGTGCACACATCTTGCCTTTTCTTACCTTTTTTTTTTTGTCTTGAAACACATGAAGGAATTGCACCAGTGCAGAACTGTTTCCAGTAAAGATATTCTCAGTTTAACAAATTGCTGCTGACATGAAAAAAATAAAACAGATTGCTTTACTAGAATTAAATAAAAAATTAAATTAAAAAGGCACTTGATTCTAAAGAAATGTTGAAACAAGATGGTTTGAACTGGAAACATGTTGAAGATATTTAAGACCCAATAATAGAAAAACTATTTTGACATTTTTATGCTCTATTAGAGCAAACATCAAATAAATGATAAAATAAACACTGAACAACACAAACGTAAAATGATCTCATCAAACAGCTTGAGTTTGTTTTGACTTGTTTTAAAGAAAGTAAACTTCTTACGACTCAACACTGAACAAAAGTCACTTGGTAAAATGCAGATTTTTGCAGAATCATGCATACTTATTTATAAGGGAGTATAAACAGACAAAATCAAAATCCAGAAGATCTTTTTGTCTGTCTGTGTGTGAATGAGAGAAAGGAGAAATCCATGTGGCTGAAATATGGCTTTAAGGTTTTATCAGAGGAGGAACATCCTCTCTGTCTCCTCTCAGGCTTTGAAGTGCAAGTAGCATTGTGTCTGAGAGATCTCTCCATTTGTTTTCCTCTGAAGTCTGCAGGCCCCCCTGCGATGCATTCACTAGAATTTACAAGGTGTGTAATTTAGCCTGCGTTGGTTTTCTAATCTTTTGAATTGCTGAGATCAAACATGGACTTCTTCTTAAGGGCATCTTGTTTGATTCACATGCTCTCTTTTGTTTCTGATAACAACTGATCACAGCTCGACGCAAGTATCCCTGTAGGGCTGTAAAATAGTGCCACCTAACTGACCTTTACTTTATCCTTAGATCCACATATGAGATTTTTAAAATTCACTATAAATTTTGTGGAAATTTCCCAAAAAGTAAAAGCACTCATTATACAGAGTGGCCCATTCCAGAATAATATATATTACATTATTACAGTATAATAATTGCTGCATTAATGTATCATTTTAATGTTGGAGCTGGAAAAGGTGTTAATTTGAACTACTTTACATACTGACAGGTGTAGTTTAATCTATAATCAGAATATATTTGTTGACTACATTTTGTATTAATAATCTGATCATCTAAATAACCTGAATCTTCAAATTAACTAAAGATTTAAAATAGATGTAGTGGAATAAAAAGTACAGTATTTGCCTGTAGAGTAGAATAAGATGGATTTACTCAGGTAAATGAGAAGAATATTTGGACAAGAACCTTGTCCTTCAACAGTCTCAGTGCAGTGCTAAACCCAACATCCTGTGAGCATATTCCAAAAACTTGAAAAGATGGCACATCTCAGGTCTTTAAGTCAAGGAGGATAAAATATTGTCATTTCACTTGTGTATTTGGCTCATATCAAAACACTACAGCCACTGTACTTAAGTACAATACTGAGAGTCATTCCCTCTTTCTCCACCAGCTTCCTGACTTATGACAAATAGGCCCAGAAAATCAAGAATCCTGTAAAAACAGGTCTGACTTTTAAACATTTATTGAATTATATTGCAATTTCATGGTTCTTTATTATATTTTGCAGTGGTGAAGAAAATATTCAGATCCTCAAGTAAAAGCAGCAATACCACAAAAATACTCCAACCGAAAATGTTACTGAAGTAATCGTTTAACTATCATGAGCAAAATGTACTTTAAGTATCAAAAGTAAAAGTACTGCAGTAAAATGGGCAGTATGCGTGTCATACAATTATATATTACTGCACTATTTTTACAGATGCATTTAGCTGTTTTATATACTGTTGAGTAGTTGAATCTATAACAATGCACCAAAGGTGTATAAGTACTTGTAACTAGTGACTACAGCTGGCAAATTATTGTAGTATATGTAAAAGAACAATAGTGGCATCAAATGAAGTACTCAAGTGAAGTACCTCAAATTTGTATTTTAAGTAAATGTACTTAGTGTTTTGGGCATTTCTAGCATCAAGAGAATTTAAAAAGCAGTTTCCTCAGAGTTTATTATATCTGTTTCATGTGGGGCTCATGCTTTCGACAAAAAGACCAAAAAGTTAAGTTACGCTTTACTCTTTAGAGATTCCTCTCTCCCCTCTCAGCAGTGACAAAATAAAGTGAAAGTTGTTATAACAGGGATCCTTTCATCTTTGTCTGCTTAATAAAGACAAGCACTCATAAGGAGTCTTATCTTTCCTCCCTTCCAGTTTACCTGCGTGAGAGCGAAAAGATAAGGGCCTCTCACAGGAATGAGGGATGCTTTCTCTCTCTCTGTACACTGAGGGTCAAACTGACCTGCACAAACTGGAGATAAAACACTGACCACACTTCAACATAGACTATATAAGATATAAGAAGTAAACATGCAAATTTCCTCCACACTTAGTTATATTTCACCAAGGTCTGGTTTTAATATTTTTAGGCTAGTCTGTGATATACAACATATTCTCAATATACACGTTTTCTCCAAAATAATATGGTGTAAATGCTCGAATAGTGGAAACATACGATGATATTATACAGTATGATGCATTGCTGTAGATTAAACAACACAAAAGCATATAAAATAGGACTGGCATGTGGAAAAAGTCAAATATTACCATATATTTTTTAATCACATTTTCAATTATTAGTGCTTTCACGAAATATTAACACAATGAGATATTTGACAAATAATCATCAGTAATGTGGATATAATGACTAAGTTCATAAAGGCAAATAATAGAATAGCTAGAACAGTCTGGTAAGTTACCAAAATGATATCAATTAACTGTAATGGAGCATTTAAGACCAGGAAAAGACCACACTTATGACACATCATGATATAACCATATTCAAAATTTAAGCTGATATCTAGTCTCATGTCACAGTATTGATTTAATATTGATATATTGCCCGGTCCTGACTCCACACCTGATATCTTGTCTGTATTTATTGTGATATTTTTCATTATGAACATTTTGGATCTTTATATATTAATGCCTGGAAGTATTTTCATACAGTTGTGGTCCACAACATCATTTTGTGTTAGTTTAAACATGCATTTGTTGATTCCAGCATGTGGAGTGTAAATCAAAAAATCTGACTACATAATCACATACCAACAGTGACAATGTCAGACTTACTTGCAGTTCTTTGCCTCCATTACATTCTTGTTTCCAGCACCGCGTCGCAGGGATGCAGCCAATCAGGACGCCGGTCTGAAAGCTGAGGAGATGGGAGGAGAAAAGGCCCAGGAGAGCTCACAGGAGCTTTTCCTGCCTCATCTGTTGCAGAGCTGCAGGAGAGGCGGCAGTCCATGCATCCTGCCAGCTGAAACAGAAGAAACTCTGTGTTAACTTACACAGAATCAGCAGGGAGTTGCACTCTAAGAAGGAAATGCGTCTGTGCCGCGCTGTTACCTGGGAGAATCTACGGATTATACAGGCTGCACTGTGAAACCGCTTTCTCATGCGTAAAAAAACATCTGATTACTGGACTGTACCGGACTTTCCTGTCTGCGGAACCAGCGCGTTGTAGCAGAAGTTGGTCTTTTGGTGTCACGCTTAGATTTAAAGAACTGGAAGTCTTGATGATAGTTTTTATGAGGGCTGTAGAGTGAAAAAAAAAGTCCTGTCAGAGATTTTGAGACGCACCAATCTGTCCGCCCAAAGGATTTCGGAGACTGAAGACATGAGACTGTTTGTTATCTGCGCGCTTCTGCTCTTAAAAGTAAGCAACAGTTAATTACTGCTTTACTAACACGTTATGATGCATATTTCCACAGCATTAAAGCCTGTGTAATGTGCTGCTTTCTTATTTCACAATCTTAATGTCATTATAATAGAAGCCATTGTGAAGTTCAACCTTTTGAAGTTCAATTTTACACCATTGTTCCCAAAGGAAATCTGTCTTACACCACAGAGCCATATTTCATTAAGGCTGTGTCACATGGCTCCTGTTGGTGAATATGACTGTTGTCATTGTGTAGCTCGCAAATAACAGTGGAAAGATCAAATCTCATCCGCTCTTTTCTTTTATGGTTTCTCATGACCAAAACAAAAGTGGAATCTACTCAGTAATTTCATTTTTTTTTTCTCACAGACACATCTTGGACTGTGGCCTACTTAGCCTACTGTACATCTACACACAGGGACTGTTGTTGCAGACCTCCATGGTCACAGCACTGTAAAAATAAACCATCAGTTTATATTTAAAAAGTTAGTGTCCAGGCTGCTTCAATATTAAAGTTTACTGAAGTTTAAAAGACAAGTTTAAGTAATTTTTAATGATTCAAAACAGAAAACTTTTCGAGTCAAATAAACTTGACTGTAATTCAGTTGTACTTAAGAAAACATTTTCAATAAACTTAAGCTATTAAGTTGAACCAACAACTCTTCAGTCACACTGCGATCTACAACTTGTGACATTTATTACAATTTATTAACTTTTAATGAACTAATTCAATACTTACCTTCACCTCACAGTGCTTTCATTATTGTGAAAGCAACTTATCTAAAGTGTGTAAGAGACTCGGAGAGTTTCCATCATGTTTTCTTCATAAAAAAAGAAGGGTCTCAGGAGAATTGTAAGTCTCAAACAATGCATGCTGGGAAGCCTGCTGACCATGTTTCTTTAGAAACTTCAGACTTAAAGTTAGAAGAACTCGTGTTTATAAGTTATGAATTTTCCTGAACATAAATTCTAGATTTTAGTAAGTTTAATTTTAAGTTTAATCAACTTCAACAAATAAAGTTTTATATTGATGTTTAGTAAATAAGAAAAAATGATTTGATTCCACTAAATTCCTGTATGATTTTTTACAGTGAGAACATCTTGGATATATGTGGAGAAACATCACAGTAGCACACCGTTCACCAAGATTATGCACTCATACTTTGATAAATGGTGTATTTTATGAACAAATTATAGTTTCAGTGGTGTTTGATAGCGTGTTATTAAGCCAGGATCCGTGTGAAAAGAAAGGCCCATGCCTCCACAGTTGCAGACAATAATTTGACACTCATCTACCTCTAACAGCCCATGGGGCTTGTAGTCCTGTCTGGACACGCTCCTCAGAGTCAAAGCACTTTTGTTAGATCAAAGTGTTTAGATAAAACTTCAGCTCTTACAAAGATCTGTATCTCTCGCCTATTATGAGGGTGTAATAATCAAGAGGGTTTGTTTTTGAAAACTAAGAAGCCGTTTCTGTTCTGCTTTGCAAACACACTGACTTTATGTGTATTTCTGTAGGCCACTGTAAAGTTATCATGTGTGCTGTCAAATGATTCTGATTACTCACTGCATGATTTACAGTAATGCAGAACATAAGACACTTCAATTGTTACTGTAGGCATACAACAGAAATTATGTTTGGTAACTCTCAGACACCAGAAGCAA
>JAJHUR010005987.1:0-39303 GCA_027495735.1 Lutjanus campechanus | reverse complement strand
ATATATATATATATATATATATATATATATATATATATATATATATATATATATATATATATATATATATATATATATATGTTCAATATTTATATTTATTCATTACAGTATTAAGAGTGATAAGTATACTGGCATATATTCTCATGCCAATAAACATAGTGGTATCCATATATAGTACTGTTTCATACTATATATACAGTAGATAATGATTTACTCATTCCTCTACTGAGTAGATCACTGTTGCCACTCCTCTCCAGTGGGGCATGGACTAAATATTTTATTGTACACTGCTGGGCACCAGTGGGTGAAGTGCCAAGCCATTGGCAGTTCCTGCTCTGAGCAGAGTCGGCCCTCCAGGCAGGCTTACAGAGCTCCACCAGTCCAGACTCACTGCAGGCTCTGCAAAATGACAGAAATCCAAGCAGGAGGTAAAAATAAAGCAGAGCCACTGTCACCAAATATTTATCAAAGTGTAAATTGAGGGCTAAGAGGTTAGCTCGTGTGAGTAGAGGAGCTCCATCTGTCACATGTAGAGGACCTACCAGAGTTAGCTGGAAGCCTTTGTGCTCAGGCCATTCCACTGAATCTGTGCTATTTCCATCCCCAGAACATTACATACATAAATAAGCTTGAAAAGTATCTGAATAATAAATTTTTATTATCAACCTTTGTTTCCTGCGCTTTGTCTTAATTGCAATTTCAAGATACATCATGTAAAATCTTTACAAACTACCTAGAACACTGAAAATATACGTAGGGTTTTAGCCTGTCCTGCCTCTTTAACATGGAAATTCAGAAATTTAAATACATTTTATCATTGGAAACTCATAAAGCTCATTAAAACACACACTAGTTGCATCTCCAGGCTTTCATTCAGATCTCTCAGTCTCCCCTTTGAAATTTTAGGAACCTCTACAAGTCACATGATCAAGAAGTAGCATCATTATTTTTTTTACTCTATTTTCTTTATTTTTGTTCATATTGTAAGTGTGACTGAGACTTTTAATTTCAACATTCAGTCCTGTTACCTAAATCATTTCTTATATGTTATGTTTTTTTTTAGATAGTTTTGGTAAACAACTTGAAACACTATGAAAAATTCATCTTCTATTTAGAAAACATGTAAAAAAAATAAAAAAAAATAAAATGTGGGATTGACCATTACACATCTTGAATAGTTGAAAGTGTGTGAATGTGTATATATATATATGTATATATATATATATGTATATATGTATATATATATATGTATATATATATATATATATATATATATATATATATATATATATATATATATATATGTACACACACACACACACACACACACACACACACATATATATATTAGATTAAACAGGATTTCAACCTATTTAATGTACCATCTATGGCCTATTTGGACTGCAGTACTCACATTTGAACATGCAGTTGTTATTGCTCCTTTAAGCTTGATTTCAAAAACTTACAACATGCAAATGGCACCGATTCAGAGGAATGGCCTGCTACAAGTATTTATGGTCCAGGCTTGGTCACAGTCTGCCAACTCCAAACATCCTACTGGTTCCTGCCTGCTGGATTCTACCACCCCGACACCCTAATACCTCTGATCTGGGTTTGTGGCTGGTGCTCAGATATCATCAGGCTCCTCTGTAAGCGCCGCAGTAAAACTGGCTGTTGTTTTTGGAACGAGGCGAGCCCCGATTCAAAGCTGTTCCTCTTGTAGTATCAGCATGGAACATTTCAGTGTTTTGCGACTGGGGGCATGGCATGGTGTGTGTGTGTGGGTGTGTGTGGTACGTGTGTGTTTGTGTGTTTCTGGTGGGCTTTTGTTGGAGACTCTACAGGTTCACACACGTTACTGCCTGTGTTTCTTGGCAGACTTCAGAGACAAAGAGAGACATCAGTGGATTGTTTAGCTGTTACTTTTCCCCTTTGCAGGAGGTTAGTTGTTAGACATCTGTTTGCTCTTGTCGGCCCTCAGGCAGAGCAGGCCAATCTCCCTTAAATGTGTGCATGTTTAAGATGCCCTCGTTCAGAGCCTGGAGAAGGGGAGTTAGTGAAATACTGACCTTCATAGACACACCTGCAGGGCTTGGCGACTTCAAAGGCCCCCACTCACCCAAACAGACACTTGCATGCTGGGCAGTCTTGGTTAACTGACACCCTCGCCTGGGGCTGGAACCGTCTCCTTTATATACCTCCCCCTTCTTTTCTGATGTCAAGAAATACACACACACACACAAACTATATCAGCACACACAGATACACATTGTCACTCACACTGATTTTGGAGTGAGTGGGAGGGCGGAAGCTCTTTTTACTCCTTCCTTCCTTCTTTTCTGAGTGTTTTGCTTCACCCCTTCATGTCTTATTCTTTCCACTGGTCTAAAGCCATCTGATTAAAGCCAGCCACTCCTGTCTCTACACCAACCCCGCTGCACAAGCCGCTAGGAATGTCCGATCTATCCCTCATGTCATAACTCAAGCCGGGCTCTCCATTACCCACTTGTAGATAAGGACTTACAGCACTTTAAGAGCGAAAACTGAGGCAGATAGAAAGATTAAAACAGGGCCATTTTCAGTTCACCAAGTTCTTCGCTTCTTTAATTACACAGGGGTGGGATGTGTGTGATTTCCTTCCCACATGTGGTGTAAGCCAGAGAACTTCTTGGACAAAGAAAAAGCTCTTCTGTCGTTTTCTTGTTTGGTAACTACTTAAACATGCTGTATACAACATTTGCTTCTTCTAGAGGTTGCAGTAGACCACCAGCGTCTCAGACCAAAATAAAGGGATGTTTTGTTTACTCCACCCATTGCCAAACTTAAGAATGCGTCGGCCAATATTGAAATCTGAAAATCTTCAGGAGCCACACAAACCTTTAATTACAACTCTGACTGACACTGAGGATTAATGGTACCAGTGAGATATAAGATACATTCTGGTGTCAAATATGGTGTATCACCGGTTAAACTAGGTCAGATGAATGAAGAATAACATTGAATTTAAATCCCATGGCTTTGTTTTATAAATAAATATTTATGGTAATTTCAAACTTAGAAAAATTTAGACTTAAAAACATTTTATTTATTCATTCATCATGACCTCTCTCGGCCCACCAGCAGGGCTTTCATGGCCCCCCAGTGGGCCGTGGCCCACACTTTGGAAATCACTGGTTACTCAGTAAAGTTGGGGCCAAAGTGTCATCTGAAAACACACTGCTTGCAAAACACAGATCAAACTGTCTAACTAGGTAGATTATGTTACTACATGGCCTATTTCTTACCTGAATTATTTTCAGAAACTGCTGTTTTGGCTCTGTCCTGTAACAGTGTCAAAACAGAGACGACTGATTCAAAATGGCTTGTATATGTAGCATTTGTGTAGTTGTATAGTACTTTTCTTTCTAACAATGTCATTTATTCACTGCAGGTCACTGTTGGAGATGCCTGTGCCAGTGGCAAGTTCACTGGATCAGGGCAGTGCTGCAGTCTGTGTCCTGCTGGCTTTGGAGTGGAGGTAGAGTGTGGGAAAGAGGATACCAAGTGCACACCATGCCCACAGGGTGAGCAATTATAATCTAATGTTACTCCACCAGTATAGAATATGTTTTACCTGCCTTATCATTATCTCTGTCATCTGCTCAAGAGGCTGGAAGATTTAAAACAGCACTGCGTCTCATCGTTGCCACTGATATTTATGAGAGAAACACACTAACACTGACTTTATAATCTGTTTCCCAGGAACATTTTCCTCATCTGAAGACCTCAGCCCCTGCCTTCCCTGTGGCAAGTGCCCCCTGAGTGTCCCCACACTGGCCTTATGCTCTGCTACTCAAAACACACAATGTGAATGCAGTAATGGCTTTTTCTTTTTGAGCAGCCACGGCCTGTGTGCGCCATGCTCCAAATGCTCTCACGGTGAGGGTGTTACCCAGGAGTGTGGCCCTCAGGGAGACACGGTGTGCCAGGTGTGTGGCCCTGGAACATTTTCTGAGGAGCGGATAAGCACCAAACCCTGTCAGACCTGCACCCAGTGTTCTGACAGTGAGGTGGAGATCCGAGCCTGCATGCCCAACTCTGACACACTCTGCATGGGTGAGTGGTTAAAAAAATCCTACACTGTGAAAATATATTGGTGGATTTTTTATATCTGTTTTATTGTAAACAAATCTCAAGATGAGACACAAAACAGCAATTAACTGATTCTAAGACTGATATATATTTTATGTCTTTGTGCCATAGACTGCCATTGTTGTCATCACAATACATACTGTAAATTAGTGCGACTCCCTCAAGACTTGGTATTTTACCTGGGCCGGTGTCTTACACCTTTCATCACACAGTGTTACTCGCCTGATGTCCGCTCTTATTGGCTTGGCTTGGCTTTCTCGTCTCGTCACTTTCTCGATAAGCTTGCAAAACAACAAATAGTTGTTTAACCAAATCTTTCCCTTAAATCCAAGAATAGGAATACAGGAGACCACATGCCTAATTTTAACCTCAAACAGAGAAGATTTTTAAATTTTTTTTGTCATCGATTTACGTAGATACACTAAGATTTTTTCTCCTTGTATTTTTTTTACATTTTTAAATGACTTTTACTTGGCAATTGATACATTCTCAAGCTGACCATCATATTAAAGTGAAAAAATATATTGACATTTCTATGGAATAAATTCCATTCATCAACAAAAATCTACTCAGATGGTTGTACTGTGAAAGATATCAATCTACGTTAGTATCTTAAAAGGCCGACTATCAGTTTCCATTAGAGATATTCTGCTACATTTTTTTTCCTTTCCAATACAGATCCCAATAGGTGATCTTGGTTTATCAGCCAGTATCTAGCAGCTATCTGATAACTGTACGTTAGCTGCTATATACTACTACTAACCCCTGTGCGATATGGTTACTATCATTGTTGTGGGCCTGGCTCAGTGGATCGGAAGCATTTTTCTATACTGGCATTGGTATCTGAACAACCCTAATTTTCATGTACACAGGTGTGAGACCAAATACTTGTAATGCATTAAATAAACTGATCTCATCTAGTGCGCGCACTCAGAGTATGGGCTGAAACATTCACAGAGCTTGCAGGAGCGTGCACTGCTACGTCCTGCAAAACCACACCTATCCGAGTGTAATAAACATTTTTAGGGAGTCCTGTAAATGAGACACAAAGTTGTTCTGCATGACATGGCCCTTCATTATGATAAACACGTTCACTGTAGTTAATTTTAAATAAATCCTACAATGTTCTGCTGCTGAAAATTCTCACTAGTGCTGTAAACAGTCCCACACACACACGCTATTTGCTAAAAACTACTGTCAGTAAATTATTTAGTTTAAAAAAAAATGAAATTATAAATTTATGACCTGTTTTAACCTCTTGTCGTCAGTAGGAGTGAATGAGACACAGACTAACTTACATTGTTCTTTTTGGTCTTTTTGGATTTTCTCACAAATATATAGAATAGTGCCAGCTTTATATTAAAGATCTAACGCATGCAAAGATAGCAATAGTAAAAGATAAAAGAACGAGCTAAAGGGAGGGGGACAGGCAGTGGGAGTGTCTGTGAGAATATGACATGTGGTCAACACCTGCATCCACACCTCATCTGAACGCTCTGTAACACTCTGAGCTGGGAAACATGAGCAGTGAAAAAAGAGACCACTGAAGTGCTGTAATCCAATTGGTATGAGCTTGACAGGTCTTTAGGTTAACTGCCTGAAAGAACCTAAAGGCCAAAGGGAGGCTGCTGACCCTGATAACTAGTCTGCTCACTCCCAAATGGCTTCATTCGCTCTCCAGGAGTAAGGTCATCTGTATGCACTCTGGTTCCATATGTCACGACCCTTTGACCCCAGAGAGGTCAGCACAGTACCTTGTAGTGTTTGATCCTAAAATAGGCAGACTGCAGGAGGGAGAACGAGGCTGGAAACAGGGGCAATGAAAGGTTTGGAAACCCCAGGGGAGCAGGATGACTGAGGGTATCATTACATCAGGCATGCAGGTTTCTGTGGAATTATTTCTGGCCCTAATTTATGCCGCCCAAATGTGTTTCTGATGTTCATATGTGCACGTCTCTCTTCTTTCTCACTCTCAATAGATAAGAAGCTTCACATTTTATCTCGTCCTGCTCTGGATGGACCCGGTGGGACCCGTGATGCTCCTCGCTGGCCAGGTGTTGAGGAGGTGACGAAGGAGGGGGGGGCCAGTCCGGCGCCTGGAACGCCAAAGTTTACCCCACAGGACGAGGGTGGCAGCAACAACATCCTGGCCTACGTATCTGTGCTGGCTGCTGTGGTGCTCGGTCTGCTTGTTTATGTGGCGTACAAATGGTGCGTTTTCACTCAGGATGGGCCCTAGTCCTTAAATGGATGTAATAATGATTAAAATTGGCCCTGAGATGAAAAATAGCTTGCTGTGGGTAGCTTAACTGACATTGTTTTCTTCTGCTCTTCTCAGCTGGAGATCGTGTAAACAGAAGAGGGCTCTCTCTAAGGCCCGTGCAGCTGAGCTGGGAAACTCTCCAGAGGGAGAAAAGCTCCAAAGTGACAGTGGCGTTTTTCTGGACTCTCACAGCCTGCAGGACAACCAGCCCAGTAAAGGTGTGGTACACACAGGCTCTTTTAAACTCAACAAAATTAAAGTTTCCGAGGCTTCAGAAGACATTTTAACAAGGTCACTAGAACATCTAGACTTTTATAGACATGCATAAACATACTAGCTGTTTAGATTATTGTAGAAAAAAAGACACAGAACGATGACCCCCAGAAGCTGTAATGTCTGTAATTTGTAAAGTAAAAATTCCACCACAGATCACCTACCATATTCAAGGTTGTTATAATATAGTCCTGTGCAAATTGGCATCTCAGTGACTTTGAGGTTTTAATATTTTTTTTAACATCTGTTTTCTGTTGTCAAACAACTGAAAAAGTATGAAATTTAATTGTGGCTCCCAAGACGTTAAACAGCAGTCAACAGCTGTGCTGTGAGATTAGCTTTATTGATGTTTAAAATCAGTGATGTTAACAGAGAAGGTTATGCTTGTTACGCAAGAAGAAAGTGAGCGAAACAACTCTAAGCTATATTATTAACGCAGCTGCTGAAAAACAGATGCTCCACCTCTGAAACATTCATCATATTAAAAAGATAATGTCACTAAATTTGAGTAAAATACAGACTTTGTTCATCACATCTGAATACGCAGCACAAATCAGACGTGAGTGGTTGATTTCTAAATTTCATGAGGTCCCCTGGTAATACCAAATGTTTGCATCAATGGTCAAACCCAGAGAAATCTGTAAATTACTCAAGGTAACAGTGCGTTTCCTACTAGCCACTAGTTGCTATAACCTCTGGGAAAACACACCATACGTCCGATACGTCAAAGAGTGAAGAAGTAAGTCGATAACTGTGACTAAATCTAACCTGAATAAAACGTTACAGCAGTATCTTATCCATGAGTAATGTCAAAATTATCTTCATCCACTTAAGTGGTTGTTTAACAATTAAGACAACAACTGTCATGATCCCACGCTACTTCACGTCATCAAACTACGTCTTTCATTATTGCTTTAATGTTAGAGAGACCCCTAGCTGGGGAACTTACATATTGTGCGTATAATTTGGAGTGTTATCTTATAAGTACTGTTATTATTATTGAAAATATCCTATTGGTTAGAAATAGCCAATTGGTAAGCTAATTTTGCTCGTGTTTCCACAGGTACTAAGAGGGACAGCAAGCAGGACAATCGATTGTACATCAACCTGCCGCCCCACAGACAGGAAGAGGTGGAGCGCCTCCTGCAGGAAGGAGGGGGCCGGGGGTGGAGGCAGCTGGGCGCAGCGCTGGGCTATGAGCCTGAACAGCTGGACCTGTTTGGGCGTGGAGAGGCCCCCGCTCACACACTCTTCTCTAACTGGGCCCAGAAAGAAGGCTCCACTCTGGGACTGCTGTGTTCTGCACTGGCCCGCATCGAGAGGCCCGACGTGGTATCGGCTCTTAACTGCCCCACGCAGGGTGTTTCTGTGGTCTGAGAGCTCCCCGAACACACGTATGACACTAAAAAGACTCAAGTGAAGAACTTTGATTTAAATGACAAGGGAGGCACTCTGATATCAACACCTCTGTCACTGTTGGAGGCTGCCACCGATGGTTGGACACTTATAATTCAGTTTTTACAAAGAGAACAAAACATTATACTTGTAACACCCCAGTTTATGTCAACATTTGATTTTACATGGATCCAACTGCATAACATAGCAAATCGGGGAAAGAGACTGAATATACAGTATGTCACAACCTCTTACTGCCACTACTGAGGGAACAATGTTTTTTATTTCTGGTAAAGCCTCATGTCTTGCTCAATGGACACTGCAGAAGCCTGGTCAAATTGGATTAGACCTACAATGACCTCCACATACACTACAATTTTACAAATATTGTTTACATGCACACAAATCCTGGTTACTGTCAGTATTTGGTTAGTGGCAGGAAATAGAATATGTTTACACATGTTGCACAAGTGTGATGATTTTAAAACCACTGTTTACATGTTAATTGGACAGTAATCGGATTTATCTCCTGACTCCTCTAAAGAACATCAGCCTTCCACGCTCTAGTGTAAACAAATATGGACACCTTTGATCATCAAGTTCCTCGTCTGGCTAGCCTTGTTTTATGATTCGCAACTACAGCAACCACTTTGGTATTGCAGTTGATTTTTGCCAAAAGGAGATGGTTTCTTCCAACAACACAGCTTTCCAACATGATGCAATTTTCCCTATTTCAGGTTTCTCCAGAAGAAATTGAGGTTTAAATCTTGCCAGTGATGCTCGCAGTTGCCTTGTTCTTTCTAAAAACACTTTGGTTGGGTTGCACCAACAAGGATTAATTTATAAACTGGTTAAAATCATTGTTTAACTTTAAAGTATGTTGCACCAAACTTTTAAACTAGATTAAAATGAAGAAAGATTAATTTTAAACCTCTCTTTAACCTTCAGTTTAGTTTTTACTCTACATGTAATCTAGCATTAACTTTAAACTTACATTTGAGGACGTTTAACTTTTAAAACAGCTGTCTTTTTTGAGATGGCATGACGGTCATCATGAGAAGGCCAACCAACTATTTAGCTAGCCAGCAAACAGTGTAATGTTTTCCTTTCAGCTAGCATGCAACAAACAACTTTTTTTTGAGAGCTAGCAACCAGTATGACGTTTTAAAAACTTTTTAGCGAGCTAGCAAACAATGTAACCTTTTGTTACGGAATATGATGCAGCCAAAAGGTAACAGTTTTCCCTGCTGCTTTATACTGACTAGCACTCAAAATTTTTTTTTTTTAATTTTTTAACTTGTTTTCATTTTTGGTAAGCAAGCATCTCCATGTTGATTAAACTTTACTACAAAACAGAGATGAACTTTTTTGAACTGTGCAACAGAAGCCCGCTTAATTTTAAATCTGGATTTACTCATTTTAAACCTAGTTTTGCTAAACTCTCGTAGAACTCATCTTAGATTAAATTAATCTTTGTTGGTGCAACCCAGTCTTTGGGAACTACTCACTAGTTTGTTTTTGCTGTCTTCGTTGTCTGTTTTTATTCTTCCTTTTTCTGCTGCAGTCAATAAGTTGCCTTGGTATTTATTTACACTGAGGATATATTATGCACCAGTGATGTTTCAAATCTTATCAGAGGACACGAAAATGAAGCATTATGTGAAAGAGGAAAACACCTACTTTTTTAGCTCTTCCTAATAATCATCTATGATTGTAAATATCTTAAATATTGCTTTGTTTTGATAAGTCATGGCTTAAAGTGAGATCATTTATGACCTGTGAAAAATGAAGAAAATGAATAGAAATTAATCTATTCTCCCTACATTCATAACACACAGCTCTATTTTTGTCATCATGATTTCTTATATTTGACATAGACTTAAAAAAAATCCAAAGACACTGTTAACATCAACACTTGTGTCCAATCTGCCATCATGTTTTTATATTTATTTCATCACCATTTCAAGTCTATAACTAAATAAAATCTATGAGAACCATGGACATCTTGGTGTGCTAGTTACACATATGTGATGGCCTCAGATGGTTTGATATATTTTTTAAACGCCAGCCATGTATGGTTTTGTGTATATATTTTCTAATTGTATGCCTCAATGTGTTTTTGTAAGAGCTTTATTCATTTAATAAATAACTCTGATAAGTCAGTGCTCTTTTGTTGTAAGAGAAGGACATTAAATCTGCACAGTGAGCTGTGATCAAACACTCACTGTAAATGGCAATCAGTCAAAACTGCCAATCCCATTTCTTCCCTTGTTCGAACTTCCAAAAATATGTGCTAAAAGTAAAAATACTCTATTCCTGCTTTTAGGACTTCCTACAACTCACTCAAGAACCCCTGTTCGTCCTCAGACCTCACTTTGAAAACCAGTTGCTCTAGATCACTTGCTTGAGGGGAATGAGTTTGTGGAGTAACTCAATTAAAAAATAATTTTAAAAAAAGAATTACATTGTAATGAAGAGAAAAGTCCACATACTGAGTCATCTGGAACGCTTGAATAGTTTCAGAGTGCTTGAAAACTAGGGAAAAATGAAGAAACAGCAGAAAAAGCTTAAAATAACTACTTGAAATTAATGGATGGCAAATGCTAAAATGAATGGATAATGGGTAAATAAATAACATTGGCTGAAATGGATAAAATAGTTAAAGCTATAAATAAAATGAGTAAAATATTTAGCTAGCTCGCAATTACCTGAAAGTAATGGATGGTAAAAACGTGGTAGTTGGCTAAAAGTAAGCTAAATAGATGGAAATGGTTGCTAAAATGAATGGATATACAGTCAAAATAGCTTGGATAGATGGTTGAAATAAATGGCTGTGTCGGTGATAGGAGTTAGAGAGTGGGCATAAAAATGACAAAAAGATTCAACATGTCTCAGCAGTTTGATACATACCATTTTATTTTTAGCTATTGTTGAGTCATACCTCTCATAGGCCCAAAATAACAATTAGCAATTTAGCATAAATCTACCATTGCTCATGTAATTTTGATACTATTTTTCCCCACCAAATGGCAAGTACTCTTTTTAATGTTTATATGTGAAAATGACTTTTGAACTAGACCGTAACCACAGCCCTATAGACATGTCTGTCACTTATAGTAAAATATTAAACCCACTTGATGGATTACACAGTGAGGAAGTTTGGACATATTTGGAATATACTACGCCTTATCAAGGGATTTACTGTATAAGAACATTTCCTATCCAAAACCCAGAGGGAAATCTGTTAAGAGGTATTTAATAATTTGAGGGTGAAATGAAAATAATAGCTTGATCCAAAATCTTCTGCAGGAAAGTTTCCTCTTTCTCTCAGAGGCACAACCTCCTGCTCCCCCTCTGCTCTGCACTGAACTCAAATCTGTTAATGATCTCTTTGCATTCAGTTCTAAGTGGGAGCAGGCATCTTGCATGGCCTAGGGCAGTGTTACATGCCGTCACACACTCCAGACGGGACTGCTTAACTGCGGTCTGGAGCACACAGGCATGGGGCTGCGGAATGTGCATACACTGGGAGGGGGGTTGGGACAGAGGAGAGAGGGGAAGTGCAGCAGCGCCTCTCTCCACTCGTCACGGGTCTCCATATTTAGAGCACACTGAACGTCTCTAATGAAGGCAGTCGATCACTTTGATTCCCTTTACTGGGGCCAAACATCTGGCTCAACAACTGTGCTGTAGTGGCATTCATGCCATGTGCACCCCTTATTAGAGGAGGGAACCAATCTAAAATGGGATTGGGTGTGCACTCAGCAGTTAATCATGTAACGGAGGTCACTCACATTTGCTCAGATCTGAGTTTAAAGAAACAGTTTCATCCAAAAATTAAAATGGAGCGTCTATTTGCACCCGGGGGAGAATAGGCACATATCAGCTATCACACCCGACCTGCTTAATTTATCTATAAAGTGCACAAAAAAAATCTATAAATTGAAAACAAAATAAGCAAACAAATAAAAAACATCCAATGCATCTTATGCACTCTATGGATATTGCCATTGGCACTGCCTGTAGGCATCTATGTCCTATCAGGCGTGAACTTTGCTCCATGACACTTACTCGTGTTCTCTCCTGACTAGATCCTTGCTTATGTTGTATCAGCTCTCAGATGTCACTTTGGATAAAAGTGTCTGCTAAATGAAATTGAAAATTGTGCTTGTAAAGTGTGACAAATTCTCTGGAAATAAGAGGTTGTGGTAGACTAACAAGTGAAGCAGAAGAATCTCTCAAGGGAGAGTGGGGTTTGTGTTCCATCCATTAGACGTCAGTATTAACTTTAGACTAAGTTGATGAATTATTTACATGACTTCAAAAAAATATTTCCAGTTTTCAGTTGCAGCTCATGGTTTGTGTAAATAGCCAACAAGGCATGCAAATAGCATTTTGGCTACAGACACCGAGGTGCTTGTCTCTGCCATATTAGGTTACATACACCCAGGTGTAAATAGGCATTTTGGCTATTCCATGACAGGTGCAAATAGCCACATATGCTATTCCACCTTGGGTGCAACTAGCATCTGCTTTAATATGACTATTTTTGTTTTCTGCCCCGTAGGTCTCTTGTAGGTGTCGCTGATCCCAATTGTCAGTCAAGCCACAAGGGGCTGGCGGTTCCCAAATAGTTAAAATAGTTACATTTCCTGTTAATGCCCTGGCTGCAAATAGCATTGCTGGCTATGGACACCTAAGTGTTTGTAGTGTAGTGTAGTGTAGTACTTCCTACATGAAACAGCCCACAACAAGGTCTGCAGATTCTCTTGAGTAACTGGGTCATTATTTCTAGAAAGAAAAACAATTGTTGAACTTTTCAAATGTATTTTTTAGGTGTTTTGGGCACCACAGGCTGAGTGTCAGCTAGTTCCATTATACTGGAGAGAGGACACACATCTCTATGGCTGATACCTCAGACAAAACAATGCAGATGGATATATGCCACTACGGGTAAGAGGAAAAAGATGTATTTTTGACATAATTTTACAAAAAAGTTTATTATCTTTTAAAATGTTTGTACACTCGGTATGACAATGTGCTTACACAATACTTACAGTAGAGTAGGGTGAAACTTACTTTGTACATAAAAAAATAACAAAAACAACGACAAAAAAAGAAAACGCATGAAAGTCTCCCCCACCACTGAAATAAAATAGAGGGCTGTGAGTCAGCGGGGTCCTAAGTTTGACAGATGTGATGTGGGAACTACATGAGGAGGGCTGAGCTGACCCTGCTCTCCTGCACACAGCTTTAATAATTTTACACATTATTTACACTTTCAATCCTGAAATGATAGTTCTTTTACAAAGTGTCTGCTTATTTAAACATTCCCCAAACTATTATTCAATATATTCACATATAAAGCAATGTACATGTGTTGGAACTTTGTTTAATGCAATTTAACAGGTTGCAACCAACTATGCTAATGAAATTACCTTGACGACCGTAAAAATCTTGGAAATTAATGAGCGACAGTGTGTGAAGCAAGGCCAGCCTAAGTGTCTCTAACGTCTCACTAGGACATATGAATGATTAACTAAAGAATCAGAACACACAAGATGTTTTAGAAAACGGTTAAAACTGCAATGCTGCAACCTTCATTTTCAGCATTACTCCTGTAAGAAGAGGAACAAGTCCTGGGAGGGGTTGGACAGGAAACGGGGGGGAAAAATTGATACATAGCTAAACAGCACATCAAACATAGCATTCAAACCCTGCTCCCATCATTATTATACATAAATTTATAAAAGACATGGAAATATTGATCACTAACCCCATTACCAACCTGCTGGCTGATCCCTAAGTGTATTGTGAGTAAAAGCTCATCCCGGTGAGGGCATTTAACTTGAAGCGGGAGACGTGGAAAATGTAGGAATTTCCATAAGGATACCACGCTGACCTCAGCCTACATCATGCATTCATAAAACAACAGAGGCTCCAAAGTCTTGTGGTTAAAGAAGGCAGGGTTTGAGGAGTGGAAGCTTGGACCTCCACAACCCAGTTAAAAGCAGCACCAGATAGTACAGAGTCAGTGGCAGGGGGCCGAAGCGTGCACAAGAAAAAGGAAGTGTGGTGGCAGGGGGGAAAAAGGACTGGACTGTTCTGGAATTGATCCATTTTTAAAGGTGGAAAGTAACAAAGAAACTTTGATAAATATGATACCAAAAGCTGATTCTGTTGAGGAATCCTCATTCAGGGCTAGAAGAGTTTAAAAACTGGAATTGAGGTGTTCATCTGGGAACATTTAAGAGCAACAAATGGAACAAAAATTGCTTAAAATCAAACAGTCAGTGAAAACATTAGTCTCTGTAGCACCCCTCATTGTCTTCCATTGAGACCACTGCACCCTCTGCACCTGGAGCGACAGTCTCTAGAACGTGGCTCCTCCACGATCCACGGCACCTGGAGAGTTTCTTGGGCAGCAGTGCAATTCTTTAGTCATAAATATGCGTTAAGAAACTACTTCACGGTTCAGGCTGGCCAGTACATACATGACGGAGTGAGTGGAAAGGCAAATGTGCTTCTCCTGTAACGTCTGTGGCCTCTGAGGCTAGTACACCTCTGTGTCCTCCTTGGGCCTGTACACGGAGCCAAATCTCTGCATGTACTTCTTGATGTACTCCTTGGTCTTGTGCTTCACATTCTCGTTACACTCAAGGTCCTCAGGATTGGTGCAAGCTTTCAACTCCTTGTTCATGACTCCGTGAGTTAGCTAGAAGAATGGGCAGAGATGAGGAAAAGAGTTAGAAATGTTTCTTGTCACCAGACTGCAGTAAATTACATAATTACAATGTATATCTAAGTTGTGGTGGAGTGGTTGGATGGTCAATTCTCTTTTAGTGACTTTGCCCTTTATAATTTCAGACAATAAAACGCAATCTCTAAATGAGTGAAGCCCAACTAGTCTTTCTGCTTATTGTGCCCATGTGCTCAGAGTCCTGGTATGTCCGAGTGGCACTCAGCGCAAACCACTCCCTACATACACAATTCACGGACCCACCGGGAACCATGGAAAAACAGAACACTGCCCTTTGAAGAGACACTGGTTGAAAAAAAGCTTTTAGAAAGGAATGAGTAAAACAAAAGAGAGGGAGATAATAGTTTACATGTACAATGTGTTTTTAGTCTCTTCCAGAGGCACAATACAAAAACATTTGGCTGCTGGAGAAAGAAGTCGTGGGAGCTCAACTATTTAGTTCTGGTTTGAGGGAAACATTGAAACTTTTTCTCTCTTTTAAGTTAAAAAGCTGACCATTGTATTCTGACCACATAGGGGCCAAGGGAAGGTTCAAAGCTTCTCAGCATTAATGGGAGTTCTGACTGCATGTGTAAATGTCTTTTTTGTTTAATCTTACCTTTCTAGCCAGGTGTTTGAAGTCGTCTGTGTTGCTGATGCGTCCAAGTTTGCAGTCTGGCTTCCGATAAGGGTTTAGACATTGCACTATGAACTGGGACATCTAAGTAAGACACACATGAAGACTTGTTAGAAAGAGAAGAATATATAAAAACAAACTAACACTTACATGGATGGCTAGAAAGCACCACTTCCACTTCCAGGTACAGGTTTTTGTTTGGAAAATTGAAACATCTGGAGTTAAAAAGCAGGGTTCCTACACATTTTCCATAATTCCATACTTTTCCAGACTCAAATATCAAGATTTCCCTGTAGATTTTTCAGACCAAATTTTTTTTTAAATCTATTCAAAAATAGGCAGCAGCTATACTTATTATTTGCCTTAACATACTGAATAAACGTTATATTATTATTGTTCCCTTCTTATTTTTTAGTCACTTTTATAAATAAGAACTAAAACTGAGTTGAAAAAAAGTCCAATAATTAAATTTTCATGGTATCTGCATAGCATTGCTTATTCACTGTGTCCATGAAAACAATGATTAACACAGCCATAGAGGTATGGTTACCTTATGCAGAAAATATAACTCATAAGTGTTCAGACAAGCTAATATTTGGCTATCTGTGAAGTTATCTATATATGCAATTCAAAAATATTGCTGCATTTTCTTTAAAACTGATTTGGTCATGGATGTCTGGATTGTGTTCAGATCTAAGGCACTTGGGGCAGAGCTGTGCTGCAGGCTGTAACGTACAGAAATAGAGGCAACTCTTCGTACGACTGTGCATTCAGTTGTACATCATACTTCTCGCCTTGCTTTTTACGGCATCAAACTTGCTCTGGCCTCTGACACAGTAGTAAACATTTTGACTGCCTCTTCCAATCACCATGAAGAACACTGTGTGTGTGTATATGGTCTATGACCAATTTATGTTTAGAAATTCTAAATTTCATATTTTAGAAAACAGAACAGGGGCAACAGTGTGGAAACAAATACTAAAAATCTAATTCAGTTCTTTTCCATACTGCATAGGAATCCTGTAAATAACACTTGCAAACACAAGACTCTGGCTCACCTCTTTACGAAATGTCTCTTTACTCTTTTTAGCCAGTTCACTGGAAGTGTCTGCTTCAGCTGTCTTTGTGGAGAACTGTAACAACATAATAGAAGAGAGGGATGATACGATTAAAATACTTGTGTGCAAGCAAATATAATTAGTTTCACATTAAACCCTTGGCTTTGCAAGTGGAACTTGTCACAAACTAACTCCCATCCAGTTCTACTTCTTTCTCTCTGTAGACTGCTGGGGGAGCAGCATTTGGAGCCGATGACAACAAAAGACTTAATAAATGGATTAAAGAGGCTGGCTCTGTAATTGGCTGCAAACTGGATAACTTTGAAGCTGCAGTGGAGATGAAGACACCGAACAAACTTATCGATTGTGGATAACCCTGACCACCCTCTCCACCACCAACTGGACAGACAGCAGTACGGTTTCTCCAAGAGACTTCGCTGTCACAAGGATCAATAAAAGAACTCTTTCCTGCACGAAGCAAACTCTACAACACCTCACCTCTGTGTAGCAGGAAACACTCTCAGCTTTATAGTTTCTACCTCAAACAAACTCCTCTGTATGCTCTGAATCTGTTTTGCTCCTTTAATTACCTTGGTCATAGCAAACTGCACATCTTTATACTCTCACTGGTTAATTTGCAAGCTGAAGCTTTATACTCTATTGAGGTACTTTAATTCATTTAGTCATTGTTGTGTTTAGTGGATTTACTCTGTATTTACTGTCCCTGTGCAATGTTATGGTACTATAGTGGAAGACAGTATTACCATGGCACACTGACATTTGCAAGCAGAGTAATTTTCTACAATTAAAATCCTAAGTAAGGCTCCACCTGTGCACCAGCTCAATCAAACATGGCAACTGGCTGCGAAACAGTAGCTACCAAGGTCAGTGGGGCATCAAACAGCACCTGCTCACTAGCTTCTTGACACAAAGCAGGGATATCCTGCCAGGATGCTGCCTCTCCGGCCCCAGCCTTCAACAACAAAGACAAGCAGGCAACAGCTGACCTGCTATACCCACAACAAAGTGGTGAGGATCAAAAGCAAACACACACACACACATAGTGCCAGGGCCAGGAGTGAAGAAACGGTGAAATCGGACTCTTTACAAGTGCAGAGCATGTGCCATAGTTTCAACTGCTGAACGTGGACACCAGCACTGTCTAAACACATGCTGGGAAATGGTCCATGAACTTGTAGCTGTTCTTGGCGGGAAATTGATGAAAAACATAGATCTTGCCATCTCAGCTTTTGATGCTTTTTCAACTCTGTTACATCTTTTTAAAAGAGACAAGAGGGACACTTGCGTAGTTGGACTTTAATACAAGAAACCACAAATAAATGAATGCTGGGTCAAGCAGATGGTTTCTATTATCCTCAAAGTCAGGATAAAAACGAAGAGGGAAAACAAACTAGGCAGAGGAAGAAGAGATGAGCTGAGCCACCCCTCCCATCACGGCCTTCGGGCTAGGGGACAGACAGCTGAGCAGGGGGTGGAGTGAGTGAATCCTCTCTTCAAATCTTTGTCTCCATGAAGATTCCGATGAAGCCATTTTACGAGAGCGAGTTGTCAGCGAGGTCATAACACTCAATGAATATGGTGTCGTGCTGAGTGTTTTTTCCCCGCTTTAGACACAGCTGAAAGTAATCACCAGTGCAGCATCTTCAATTACCTCAAGGAACAAACACTATAATCATGTTTTGCATCCAAGCACAAACTTTCTGGGAACCAAACGGAAAAGTGAAGAGAATACTTCCTCATCATCAAATGGAGAAACATAGACTTCCCTTTTCACTACGTAGATAATATCCAAAGAATCCAAGTCCAATCCAAGACTACTGCGCAGATTTTAGATTTCATAACTCACACCGTTGACGATCACTGCTAAAAACTCACCTTGGAAGGATTCTCATCATAGGTGGGTGTTCCCAGGTCCATCTCAGATTCATGGTCCACACTAGTGTTGTCGCTACTGCCTTCCCAGGTTGGAGGGTCCCACTGAGTTTGCCTAATGTGCAGATGGAAGTCATGTCAGACAGCAATAGATGCAGAGGAGGCACAGACACACATTTGCAATAATTCTTCACAACACCTCACCTCTGTCCAACACAGAACTTTCAGCTGTATAGTTTCTGTCAGAACCAAACTGTTTTGATGCTTCAATAACTCTGTCTATTGCATATAATGTAAAATATTTCTATTTTTTGTATATCTGTAGAGTATTACAGCATATTCTTCATATTGTGCATTACATAGATATTCTATAGATATGCATGTTATTATCAATAGGGCAAGCTAAGGTTTTGTATACTATTTATCTATTGAGCTTTTGCTTAAATAATGTTACTTTTGTGATATTTTTCAAAGAGATGTGCAAATCCACTTTTTTCCAGTTCTGATTTGTATCTGGTATCTGCAGATACCAATACTAGAGTCTGAAAATGAACTTCAGTCTGGAAATCTTGTGAAGTTTGTGCTGGCTATATTATTATTGTTACACCGTGAGTGAGATGGACAGTACATTTCCTCACTCCAGCTGAATCACAGTAACTCCTCATGTGTTTCTCTTGTATTACATGCAAATGCAAAGTAGAAGTGGGAAATGCCATTTTGTTCTGTTATGTAATTTGCATTGCTTGGTATAGTGTTTACAAATAGAAAACGCATGGCAAACGTGGTGTTGGTCGGAATGTGAACCTTGTCATGAATCCGATACCAAATTAATGCCTTAAGTCAATATCAAGCGATACAAATATTGGATCAAATCAGTCCCATCTCCAATTTTTCTAATGATATTTATTTCTCTCTTCTTTTGTTTACAATTGTTGCTGCATATTAACTGTTTCCAAGCAATGCCTGGATAACCTGTTGCTCTAACCCAAGAATTTACAAGTTTGTGATCAATGAAGTACATTCATCTGTCCATCCATCTACAAACAAACAGTAATACCAACCTAGTGACAATATGGTAGTAGTAGATCTTTCCTTCAGGGTCCCGAGCCACTTTCCAGTTGGGAGGTAGGATGATAGTTTTGGGTTTGGGGGGAGAGGGAGGAGGCAGGTCTATCACATTGTTGGGTACAATCATTTCCTAGAGAGGAGAAGAAATACAAAATGAGAATTAGCAGTAAATCAATATAGCTTCACTTTGAAGTACTTGGAATCAGACTCTTCTCCCAACCAAGAAATTCACTTAGGCTATGTTTTGATGACAGCTGAAGTTATGTCAAACATGATTACATTTAAAGTTTAATTTATAAATGGAGCCCTTTGAGCCATTTCCTTTATTTGTTCTATCTTTAGGCGCATTTTAAAAGGCACTTTATCATTGCATGAGACAGGTCTTGGACTCATTTACTGTGGCTCTAAAGAGTTGCATAATTTAGATGTATACCACCCCCTTGTGGACACAATGGAACAGAGGGTCGCTTCAGAATCGCAAAAAGCGCAATACAGGCTTCTAAAACTCTCAAAGATCCTCAAAAGTGGAGACTCAAACTGTGTGATGAACTGTTGCATCCTTCAAAACAGTGAACCTTCAATGTGACCTCATGCTGCTCAAGAATATAAACTCCAGCTGATGAAATGATCACAATTTTTTATGTAATCCTACTGTAATCCTATCTTTCTTTCCTTAGCTTGTATTCATTTGTTTTTTGCTGTAAATTATCCATCAAAGTATTATGTCTTACCCGATCATTCTGTTTCAATTAAAGGCACCATTTTATGGGAGCATTAAAGCATTGTTATTTATCAGCCAGGAAGAAAGTGCAGATTTCTCTTGACTCTGCATCCTTTAGAAATTGAACAAAGTGTGTATGCATCACCTGTTGGACAGTTTGGGATGTGACGATGGTGGTGACTGTGCCTCCCTGCTGCACCACCACCCCCTGCTGATGACCAGGATACACAGGCTGGCCATGCAGGTAGCTGGCTGTGGGTTCAGTGTATGCCTGCAGAAACACATAGTACAATCAGGTCAGTCAGTTACTCTACACAGATTCAGATGTTTAGTATGTGCAGCATTGTACTGTAGTGTTCAATAATGATTAAATACACGATTATCTTTGCTGTACTGTAAAGGATAGCTTCTGTTAAATGCTAAATATGTTGCTCAAAAACAGCAAATTGGTCAGGAAAAACTTATTTTTTGGCTGATCCATTTCCTTTATTAATTTCTTATGATTTAATAAAGTTTCAAGCTGGGATGGGTAGCTTATTTTGGCATCAATGGGCAAAAGTTCCATAATGACCTTAAAGCATAATGTAATTCAAGTAGTTTGGGAGGAAACTAGACTACTGCCCCTCCTCTTGGCTCTGGCTTTAGAAAGTATAACCCATGATGGGAGACGTTGGCCAAATCACAGATCAGTAAGATAGTTGATTGTTGTCTAGTTTCTAAAAGGTCAGTATTATACGACTTGGAAATACTCAACAGTTAACCATCTTCCTTCAATATTAGTTACACCATCTTTAATGGTAATAAAACTATATGACAATAAGCTGTTTAGTAACTTCACCATTACAGTAACACATCGAGTCCTAACATTTTCAATTGTTACACCCTTAATATTAGTCCATCCATGCTTTATTACACTCTAGAGGGCAATCAGAACACCTAAGTGAAGTAAAACCACCAAAGGATATTAGATCAGGGCAAAGAGCAACCTACCTGTATAACAGGAGTGTTAGCCTGAGGGTAGGCAGTGGGGATGCTGTAGATGGTTTGGCATGGCTGGCCCTGGTAATAGATGGCCGTCTGTGTCTGAGCCTGTGCCGGGGCTGTGGCGTACTGCTGTGCAGGCTGGGTCTGCACCGTCACTGCCTGCTGAGTAGTGGGATCCCAGAGAGTGGCGTAGCTCTGCTGGCCCTGTACCTGAGGGGCCGCCTGGGCCGGTACAGAGAGGACAGCTACGCCGGCGTCCTGGGTTGCTACAGTTGGCTGTGCGTATTGCTGAGGGTTGCCAGTGGTGAGGTTGGTGGTGGTGATGTGCTGAGAGAGATTAGAGACTGGAGTGGGCTGGGAAGTGGAGGTTGGAGAGGTCAGCCCCAGGTCTGGGATAAGACGCTGGGGAGGTGTCTGTTCATAAGTCAGGGTGGGCTCAACTGAAGGGGTCGGTAGAAGTACTTTGCCTGCATTGGGGTTGGAGGGATCGACAAAGGTCTGGATGGGATATCCAGGAGGATATGAGATGAAGCCAGGGCTGGAGGTGTAGGCCAGAGTAGGGTCATAAGCCATTGTTTGAAGTTGCTGTTGTTGCTGCTGTTGAAGCTGCTGTTGTTTCTGGGCTTCCCGCTGAGCAACCTCCTGCTCGAACAGCTTTCTGCGCTCCTCTGTGGACAGCTTGTTGCGCTCCTTGCCTACACCGCCCCTTGGGGTCTTGTTGCTGTTAGATGAGTCAAACCTTAAAAATACAGAGAACTCATCTCAGTATTTCATTCATTTTTGTGAAGAAAACTAAATTTAATTCTTATCTTTATCATTTAGACTATTGTTTAAGATAAATTCAGGATAAGACCTGAACACAAGGAGAACTCAGCAGTTACTGTGTTCACTATTTGGGTTATTTGTAAAGTTGATCAGTTGTTCTGTACTCTTATTGTTACACATTGAATATAAAATATGTTATTTTGTTGGGTTGGCCAATCGGTTTACTAAATGATAGCAAGAAAAGCCTGTCGGGAACCCCTGGATTACACTTTCCATAATGTTCCCCCAGTTGCAAGAATTTACTTACCGTTCCTCGGTGCGTCGACTGGACCTCTCGTAGGACGAGGGTGGAGAAGTGGAGCGTCTCCTCCGTCTCTCAGTGCTGCGTGGAGTTTTGTCAGAGACTCGATCACGATCACGGTCGCGATCTCTATCTCTGTCTCGGTCTCGGTCTCTGTCTCTGTCTCGGTCTCGGTCTCTGTCCCTCTCCCTCTCCCTCTCCCGCTCCCTCTCCCTCTCCCTGTCCCAGTCTCGATCCCCGTCTCTGTCATAATCTCGGTCTCTGTCGCGTTCCCTCTCCTTCTCTCGCTCCCTTTCACGTTCTCGACTGCCAGAGGTGGTGCGTGGCGTCAAAGCTATGTCTCGATCGCGGCTCCGATCTGTGAGAAAATCTAGTCAGTAAAAAACCACATGAGCAGAAAACTGTAGGCCAAAAATCATCATTGGACTAAACTTACCATTTGCTTCCTTTTCCACCTGACTCTTCTTTGGTATTCTGTACACCTCCTGAAAGGACAAATACAACTTCAGAGACTTCATAAAACAATGGCATGTAAACAGATTAAATCGATGAGGTCACCAGTGTCACGTTTACTCACAACTCGGGGTGTAGCAATCAATTTATCATTCTGGATCAATACCTTGATTCAGTGTTCAGTGATCGAATGAGATCAATGCAAAGTGAAAACAATCTAGGAGGCTTGGATTGATTGATATCAACTTCAAACATGGAATCTGTGGGTTTTAATATTTTTATGCTGCTTTATTGTTTATTTTGCAAGTAAGCCACTTGGCGTTAGCATGCTGCATGGCTGTGGCTAGTATCTGTTGTACTCCCACAGGCTGGGAGAATGTTGAACTAATGTTGGAATTTTGATGAACAGTCAAGAGAAATTGTGTAAATATTAATCTTCAATTGAAGCCAGTTAACAGTAGGTAGTAGGCTGGATGCGGGACATCGCGCTGTTTTTTGTGGAATGGTAATGCAAGCTCAGGTGGTTTTGTTGTTACAGGAAACTAAAATCCCCACTGCTGTGTGATTTACATCGCTATGCTTGTCTGTTGCTGCCGTGTGTAAATGTACTGATTGACATGCCCCGTGGTACATTGACTACTATACTTATACTACTTTATTTTTTATTTATATGCTTTCGGTTTTCTGCCAAATAAACGTTGTTGAGATGCCCAATCTTAGTCCCTGTCGAACTCAGAATGAATTACATTATGTTTACTATTTAATTACTCATTTTTTAATTTTATTAAACACATTTGGTTTTTAAACATATGTTCCCTTACATTGCCAACAGAATGAAAAGAGATAAATTCATGTTTTGAATAGAGTGTCTCTTATTCTTTTTAAAATAATGATACTACTAATATAATAATGTCACATAAAAGACAAACAAGTGACTATTTGATCTCACCTTCAGATCCTTCCAGCTTTCCAGAAGCCTGGCAGCCATGCCACTAATGTCCATTGCACTGGGTTGGGGCTCCTGACTCCTCTCACTCTCCACATCTGAGACACCTTCCTCTTCATCCTGAGAAGGAGTTCCTATCACTGATGGGTCCACAGGGGTCGCTGTGACCTCAGAGGGCACACTGGCCTCTGGGGTCTCAGAGCTTGGGACAGCATCAGTGGCAGATTCACCAGGTTGAGCTTCACTGCCAGGAGGAGGTTTGTCAGCCTCTTGTGTCTCTGCCTGGGTTTCCATATTTTCTGTAGGCTGCTCAGGTGGAACATCAGCAACATCTGTCTGGATGGACTGACTCTCTGGCTCGGGATCTTTAATTGTGGGCTGGTCTTCTTTAAGTTCTGCCTTTTCTGTCACTGCCTGGCTGGTCTGCTCCTCCCCACTCTCCTGTTTTTCACTGGGCTCTTTTGGCCCCTCAAGTTCTTCTGTCTGACCCTCACTCGTGTCCTCTTTCATCTCGATTTCCTGCCCCAAATCCAGCTCCATTTTTTCTTTTTCCTCCTCAGTTTGAGGCGGGTTTTGACTGCTTGAATTCATCTCAGTCTCTTCCTGTTTCTCCTCTTTCACTGACTCTTCTGTCGTTCCTTTTGTTTGATCTGGAGCTTCACACACAGGGTCTGCCTTCAACAGTTTGCCATCAGGAAGTCCTGTGCGCGAGGATTCCTCCTCTTCCTCATCATCATCGTCCTCTTCTTCCTCCTTCCCATCAGATGCTTTGCTGGCGTCAGAGAGTGCGCTGTCCAGACTGTTTTCACTGATGATTTTAAGGCGGCGGTACACAGCAGGTTTGGAGGCGTCACCATCCAATTCTGGTCCCAGTTTGGTGGAGGAACCGTCAGGGGTGTTGAGGGGTGTTTGAGCTCGAGAGGTGTTCTCACTGGAGTATCCATCCATCTCAGCAGGCTGAGGAAGAATTTTTGTCTGGGCCCATCGCTGTATGAAGGTCAGGACTCTGCTCTCCTCCAACATGTTCTTAGTAGAGATAGGCAGCACAGCCAAGGTCTTCATAATCTGTAAAACAAACAACAATTACACAACAGGTAGTTCCAGCCAAGCAATCTGATTGGTAAGCTCGTCATTTAAAACATGCTCAAATCAGTATGACAGCACACTGTTCATCATTAAAATGTTTTTTGAAATGTTTCAATTCATGAAAATAAATCGCAAACCACAGTGAGCCGATATAAACAATGACCTCCTTCGGCTATTTCTTGAAGCTGTTAAAGTAACGTTTATAGAACAATTAAATCAGCTTTCTTAATGAATATAATTGATGGCGCTGTTAGACTGCTGCAGACCATCTCTTTAATACAGGTGAGGCCTCCCTTTGTGCGACAAGATGGAGAGCAAATGGTTTTGACCACAGTGAACATGTTTTTGAAAGGCTAAATGCCTATAAATATGGAGTATAAGAATTCTCTCTAACTTTTTTTCTATACATTTTGACTTTTGGACTTCACACTGCTCCAGAATTATTAAAAATATTTGGATCCAACAGAAATTCTCTTAAGCATCCTTCATCATCTATGCCCGTGAGTCTGTGACAGCGCTACTAGCTTATAAATACATGTGAAGTTTACAGATGGAGTAACTAAATCTATCCATGTAAATCTATTTTTTTTCAGCAGATAATTGGGATAATTGGGAAATCCCACACTCTCTACAAAACATTAACATTAGCTCAAGTTGGTTGCAGACACAACAGGAACTAGTAATCGTTTCTGTTGCTGCGTCGTTCCTGGACAATTTGCTGGAGTAGTAAACTAGATTAGGAGTTCTACTCATGTGACTGATAGTTTTCCAGTTATTAGTCAGGAAAACAGATACAACACTAGCCAAAAGATTTTGTTTTTTGTTTTGTTTTTTATTTTGAGAGTGAATTGCCCCACAGTGTGAATACATTTTGACGGTATGTTTTATTTTGTTGGTAACCTGTAACTGCAATATTAGACACGAGGGTGAGCTTTAAAGTCATTATTAGCACAACAGTGATGCAGCCACATCCTCTCATACAATTTTGCTCAAATGGCAGAGTCTATGATGGTGCAGGCTACAGTTACTTTGTTTTAATGCAAAGTCAATGACATAAGTCACCTGGATCTGCAGTTTGATGTTATTGGCACTGTTGCCTTTAGCTTCAGAAAGCTCCACCATGAAGATCCACAACAAAGACAGCCCATGATGGTCCAGGAACTGCTTCAGGCATGATGGATTTTGAGTATCCTGTGCAACACAAAGACATAATATTACGTACTACAAAGAAATAACCAATGTCTTCAATATAAACAAGGGATCTATTGCTCAGGTCGTACTTGTATGAGTTTGAGGCAGATGAGTTTCTGCTCCATGGTTTCCACTCGGACCATCAGTCTGCAGAGAGACACCACCTGTTTCTCATCATACAGGCCTTCTCCATTCTCCAGCAACGCCTCCAGCTCCTCATCAACCTGAAGAAGGACAACGTGACGTCATCATCAAAAATAATACATCTTTCTTGAGGAGACATTTTAGCCCGATACATACAATACAGGGCTAACATCAAAACCCAGTAAAACTGGAGCATGCTAATTTAAGATGATTAAGTTATTGTGGTGAGTCTCATTACTAGCAGATGAGTATAAAACCAATGACATGACACACTTTCCAATGTGACTGGAAGAACTGACCGTGGTGAGAGCGCTCTTTCGGCTGCGGTCCTTCTTCATCTTCCCTCCAGCTGCCCGCACACTAACTCTGTTCTCCCCACCCAGGAAGCCTCTGCAGCTGGGTGCTCCACAAAAGCATTTCTGTGCTTCTTTGCTGCAGAAAAAGATAAAACAAGAGGTGAAATCACAACAGCTAAACCATCAGTTAGAATATGTATGCAGTTAAGGCAGCAACCAGCAATTATTCTAATTATTGATTAGTCTGCATATTATTTTCACAATTAATCTATTAATCTTTTAATTTATAGCATGTCAAAAAAGTGAAATACGCTCATCACAATTTCCACAAATCCAACAGTATATCTTCAAATTGCTTTTGTCCAACTAACAATCCAAAACCTCATTTACTGTAATGAAGAACAAAGTAAAGCAGCAAATACGTAAAAAAAAAACAAAAAAAAAACTTAAAATTTCAAATGTTTGACGTATTTTCTTGAAAAATGACTAATGCAATAATCGATTATCAAAATAGTTGGCAATTAATTTTCTTTTGATCAACTAAACGATTAATCGATTAATTGTTTCAGATCTACATGTAACAAAAATGTCACAATAGGAGGTGTCAGCAAATAACTGCAGACAAACAGTACCCGTATCTCTGGAACTGGTAATCAAATGTCAGTTCTGTTCCTGCAGTGACGGCCTTGGTGGTGAAGAACCCAACTCGAAGTTGGCCATTGACAGTCCACTGGAATGGGATAAAAGTAGGTCAGCTTTCGTTAAGTTAACCTGAAGAGTATAATTCAGACGTTTTCTTTTGCCACTTTACCTTTTGGGTCTCACAGTTGGGCTCACAGCTATGGTTCATAAACCGAGAGCAATTACCCTTCAGCGTTGCATCAATGATCTGAAGAGACATAATGTAATGTTAAGTATTTCTGCAAGCTACTTTACCCAAACCATTAAACCAGACTGCAGTTTAAATATTAACATTAATTGGAATGTATCATATCATCACTTACTTCGTTATTCTTTAGAGACATGAAGTAGTAGTGGATGTTCTTATTGCGAGCATATTCCTTCACCCTTGTTTTGAACTCCTTGTGGTCCAATACCTCCCCGCAGTATTCCAGTACAAAGGTGTTTCTGAGATAGCAATACAAAAACAGACAAGTCTGACAGTCAGTCTTTCTCCGTTTTCAACCATGTCATTTAGCAATATTAACCCTACACAAAAGTTAGATTCCAGTAGCATGTTATCTTTTGCCAGACCTAACTGCAGACAAATACCTTCATGTTAAATGCTTGAAAAACATATTCAAATGTTGCATTAAAAGCTTTTAAGAGGCTTACGAAGCCAAGTCTTTAGCTGCCCGTAGTCCCCAGCCCTTATCTTCTGTGAGGATAACATCGAAGTCTGCATGTTGTTTCTTCTGGAAGCGTTGATTAGAGCAGTAGCCTCCATTCAGGCACCGTGAGGAGCTGAGAGGGAAAAAAACATAGTTCAAGACAAACAAGTAAGAAGATGTTCTTTAGTTAATGTATGTCAACAAGCTCCAACACATTTTAAGGAAAATTACCACTTTTTTTTTCTTTCAGACTAAACTTTGTTGTTGAATTTGTCAAATTTGAACAGCATGGTTTATATGATATGATATGACTACAATAATTGTACAATCATTTTAATACACAAAAAATACATACAATTACATGTTTTTTCAGTTCTATCTGTAATAATCAACTTACCACTCAATCATCAGCAGCCGGTTTAAACAGTCTTCACCACATGCCAGTACTCCCCTTGCACGGTCCTCTCTGGGCAGCATTGGACACTCACACTGCATTCTTTTGATATCTCGATGAGATTTGCTCTTCTTTCTGGAAAAAAATAAAAAATAAAATAAAAAAAAATTGAAAACTTTCAAAACTCAAGTACTTTGTAAGTACTCTGAAAGTACTTTTTAAATTATGAAGTTATTCTTTGTAAAAAACTAAATTTGTTTTGTTAAACAGACTGGACAACACCTCACCGCTCAGTTAGGTAGAGGTTCTCCTCAATCAAGTCAAAGTAAGGGGGCATCTTCTTAGACTTGGATAACTCTTTCCACTTATTGGCATCTTGAAAGTCTTGCAGAGTGAGTGACGGACGATGCACTTCAGCTTTGACAGGACTTTCCTTAGAGATGTCAGCATCACCTAGACACTCCCTCTTGCCTGCAGGTCCAGCTTCTGCCTCATTGTCTGAATCAGACTCAATCTCTGGCCGCCTTTTCTTTGGAGGGCCCCGGCCTCTGTGGGGTCTAAAATGGTCTTCTCTAGGGGGGTTGGGCACAGCAGAGCCCCTGCTGTTGCTGCTTATTTCATGACCTTGTACAAAGCTCGATGATCCAGGAGTGTTAGGTCCACTGCATTCAACAGCTGTTTTACCAAGATTAGATAGTTTATCCCCACTGTAGTCGTCATGGTCATTAGTTAGGGAGTCAGGATGGATTTCACCTGCAGGGTCCTGAAAATGTGCGTGCACATGGAGGTAGGTTTTTCTGCTAGGCTGCCTTTTAGGGGATTGGTGGTTCCAGGAGGCATTACTCTGCAAGTGCTCCTGTTCCTTGGGTGAGGTTTCTGACTGTTTAGTGTTCGGTAACTGTGGCCCATGACTGCTGTCAGGCTGCTGGTATGTACTACTGGGCTGTTCCGGTTGTGAAAAATCCCAACCCAGGCTGAATCCATTCTTGTCATTGATATTGTCAGCATTGGAGAAATCATCATGTTGGTAATGGGAGTAGGTCCTTTCACCTCTGCTCGTTACATTGTGCTGTTTGTGGCCTTGCTCACACTGTCTGGAATTATCAAGGCTGTGGGCAGGATCTGTGGCACTTATATGGGCACTGATACGACCAGCCATGTATGGCTGGCCACTGATGGAGCTGGAGCCCTCTGAGTGACTGGTGCTATCAATCATATTACTCTGGGATTGGCACAACATACTGTTACTGGATGAATCATTCACACCAGGACATGGATCACTGGTCTCCACAAGTGCAGTGGAAGGACTCCCCTGTCTTTGTTTTGGGGCTTCACTGATATTCATGTCAGCTGCAATATTAGCATTCTGCAGTTCTGAACTATTCATTGGAGTGCACGATGAAGCGCCCGTGTCCTGTGTGTCCATTGTTAGGGAAGAATTCTTTGGCACCACCACCACAGAGTGCAATCGTTTTATAGCCTCGCCGCAATCAGAGTCATACTCCGAGTTGTCACTATCACTGGCCTCACTCTGCCTTCCTAACAAATCCTGATTTTGTGTGGTTCTCTTACTCAATTTGCACCTCTGAGCACTGTCCTTGGATTTTTCTTCCTGATCATCACCATTCCAGCTCTGCATCTTTGCAGCTTTGCTGACTTGCGATGTGTCATTTATGTGCAGAGGCTCATTTGTGTTGGTTTTTTGAGAAACACTCAGTTTTAAGTCACAGTGGTCATTGCTGGTGCTTTCTCGTGAAGGCTCACTTTGGTCTTTGTATTTATCAGTCATGGACATGCTGTCTGAGCCGTCTTCCTCCTTGGAGATCTCAATCTGCTTCACCAGTTTGGAATGTGTTTCAGCCTTGTGCTGAATAGTATCTTTAATGTCAGTGTCTTGTTGGCTATTGTCTTTAGGAAACTCAATTTTTTTGACAGAGATCACTTTTTTAACAGAATGCTTACTTTCTGCACAAATTGTCCTTTGTGAATTATCACCCTCTGAGGTGTCCTGCCCAACAATATCCCACCTGGACTTTTTGGTAGTACTGCCGTTCTTTTTAACAGCGTCCATATTTTGCTGCTCAAGTGTTAACTGATTCTCAGATTCAAGACATGATGAATCAGATGTGACTGGCACACTTGTACTGCACTGCTTGTCGACTGTTGAAACTTTATTCAGCTCAACAATCTCTGGTTTAGTGTTCTGCTGGACATCATGAGCGACAGGTATATCTCCTGTATCAAGTAAGGACTTTGGCCCTGGTGAACAGTCGACAACATTTTTGTCCTGACTTAACATCATACTATCATTACTACTGCATGTATTTAAGACAGCTGCATCTGAGTTCACATGTGGTCGGTTATTAGAAGAAAGGCTATCCTTCACATTGGTCAAGTTTTCCAGGGCGGCATTTACATGCTTTAGGCTTTCACTTGAGGTTATATCTGAGACTTTTTCATTCTGCACTTCCAGATGTGATTTTATTTCTTTTCTCTTGGATGAAGATTCTTGCAAACTTTTATCAGTGTGTGAGACTTTAAAATCCTGATCACTAAGCTCATTTCCACCTTTTGGGGAATCCGATTTTTCTTTTTCACTCTGAGAACATGATTCTGTTGTGTTTGCACATGGTGGTGTTTTGCCAGGACTGTGAAACATGTCATTTGATTGTCTATCATGTCCACTGGTTCTCACAGAAGATCTAGAAGAGCCTACCTGCTTTGAGTCTGACCTACTGGTTTTCTTTTGGGAGTTTTTACAATTCTCCTCTGAGACAGAGATTTTGTCAGGGGCCTGTGATTTTCCTTTATGATCTGCCTCAGAGTCACTAGAGCTGCTTTTTTGGCGTTTTTCATATGTTTGAGAGTGGGTATGCATACTGGAAGAAGACAATTTGCTGTTCGTCTCTGACTTGTGATGGGAGCTGGATTTACGGTAACTAGAGTCCAGATCAGGAGAGCACTTGCGCTGGGAATCAGAGTCTGATAGTCGCTTTGAAGTCCTTTCAGACTTTGACAATTGTGTTCTTTTATCCAACTCTGCAGAATGAGGGGAATCTGCAGATTTGGAGGCTTTCTCAGACTTTGAGTATGAAGATGATTTAGACTCTTTATGCAAGCTTGAATGAGCGGATGATCTACTGGAGTCATTTGTCCTTATTCTTGCCTTCCTGTGATCATCCTCAGAGTCAGAACTGTCACGAGCTCGGTCAGTACGAGAACGTGAACGTCTTCTCTCTCTGCGTGGAGAACTCCTGTGTGATCGCCGATCAGGTTCATGATAGTATGACCTTTCAGAGCGTGATCCTCTGTCACCTCGGGATCTTTCTGACCTGGAGTGAGATGAACTTGTTCGAGACCCTCTTGATCTTGACCGTGATCTAGACCGGGTCCTTCTGCGATCTTTGTCTGAACGAGATGACCGTGAAGATGTGTGTCTAGAATCACGGTCTGATTTGGAGTAACTAGAAGATCTTTCAAGGTTTTCTGACCGCTTAGAGGAACTTTTTTCTTTATCCTCCACATGTGAACCAGAGGAAGACTTTTTCACTTCTTTGCTTCTGCTGTCAGAGTTTGTTTTACTTTTGGAGTCAACTGATTTGTGGCTGGAAGACATCTGGACCGAATCCCCATCAGATTCTGAGCCGGGGGGAGCACTATCAGAATGGGACCTGGTTTTCCTTTTGTATACCTTACTGTCTTGCTCAGCACTACTGGAACTCTCTCCATCTTTTCCTGAGGAAGCAGCTGGCTTCTTGAGGCTAGGGGATACCCTTGTCTCAGAGGCTTCAATGTGAGCATTCTCTGAGGGACAGACACTAATGACATTCTGAGGCTGGGGTGTTGGGAATTCCTGTACAGTCTTACTTGTTGATCTCTGCAGAACCTGCAATTCAGGGGAGTGTGACTCCTCTGTTACAGGGGTTGGTTTCTCATCAGTCACAGAAACACTGAGAATTTGCTTCTTGAAATGCATCTTTGCTAAGTCCGGTTTCAGTTTAGCGGCTGAGGAGACTGGTGTTTTCAAATGTGTCTCTGCTATTGATGTTGGCACCACAGGTGTCTGCTTTTGCTCAGTTTTGCTGTCTGTATTCTGCCCTCCTTTGTCTGAAGTTGACTGTGACAAGGCTGGGTGAGGCTCAGCAGCTGACTTGTCAGTGCTGGTAGGGATGAAGAGCAAGCTCTGCCGTGGCTTCTTCTGTGAGAAGCTGAAGGACACTTTCTGACGACCCTGATCCTCTAGGTTGACCTTCATCTTGGTCCCTTTAGGCAGGAGATGGTTGGACAGCATGACTCTGGGGGACAGGCTTTTGATTAGAGCTGCCTTGGATAGGCCCTCCACCTTGACCTACAATAAAAGAGAGACCACAAATAAAGGTGTAACCTGGGTATTTAGAAAATCGTGAAATTAGACACAGGGTTGTATCATAACAAAAGTTGCTAAAATGCTAACATAAGAGCAAATATGTATGCACATTTTAGCTAATACTTACTGAGGCACCACTCCCCTCCTCTCTGTTGTTACATAGGAACATCATGGTAACATAAAAAAAAGAGAGAAAAGACAGAAATCAAGTTACACAGTTCATGCAGCACTACAATAAACAATTTCAGTCTTGATCATAAATGTAGTAATCTGAAGCAATAAATTCCTCAGTGCGTGCTACATTGGCCATGAAAACTAAGTATTTCTGCTTGCAGCAGTAACTACATGTACCAAAATGCATTGCACTCAAGCTTCTGATGCCCACACCAATGTTGCCATGTATCACCACCCTAACCTATAGCTATTACTTACATTTTTTTCAAGGATGCGCCTTACTGGAAACGGTGCTCTCCCCCCAGTCTCCTCACAGGTAGGCACACGATTTCTGCATGTCACAGTGATGTCACTTCCTTGCATCCAGTGACATCACTGGATACAGGAAGAACAACAGATTTTGCAGCATTAGAACTGAGCTTTCTTGGTCAATTTAGCACACACTGAGGAATTTATTGCTTCAATGGACTACATTTACCATCAACACTGACTGGACATCAACATGAAAAGAGCATCATTTTGCATTTTAAATCATCAGTAGGCATAAGAAACCAAAATTTTCAAGGCAACCTTGCAGGATGTGAACAAGTGTCAGACCATATTGTGTGTGCTCATGAGTGTTACCCAGGCCCTATTTTTTATTTTTTTTACAAATTTATAGGGTCTAAATGGCTCATGGGTACAGAGGGTTTTGTAATTGGTCCAGTAGACCGCCTAAGCCAACAGTCATGAAACAGACTGCAATGGTTCCAACATAACCCTTGGCGGCAAATATGCCCATCCAAGTGTGTCCACTAAAAGTGCTTGTTTTTGCCACTGGCAGGCTCAGATGGTTACTCTAAGTATCTGACAATATGGAAAGGATCCCTACAGAGATAGGGCTTTTTGTGGGAGGGTAAGATCCATTTTCTTTAGGCAGAAACAGCTGTTATATTGCTCTCTTAAAAGCTACCAGACTCCACTGACAAAAACCTCTCTCTGCAGGGATTCTTACCATTACCCGCTTTCCATATACATGTGCAGGCTTGACTTGCAGGATTTGCAGACATCTAAAAGTACAAACAGCGACACAGCAGAGAAACGGAACTTCAATCCATAGAGATTCAGTCAGTAGCTACAAAAGTACTAAGACGTGAACAGACAGAAAATTTTAAAAACTTCTTTCACTTTGGTCGTTTGCACAGACATGAGTTGACTCTCACAACACGTGCTTCTTTGAGAAGGAGAAGGGGGGGTTTTCATATGTTGGTCACGGCAGGTCAGGCACTTTGGCCCTACTCCAGAGAAAGCCCATCTTGGGCGCAAGTTCTTGTCATTGTGTCAGTGGAAAAAAAAATTAATTAATTAAAAAAAATTAATAAAGAAAAATTTAATATACAGCTGCCAATGGGGGAAATCTACTGGACCACTTCTAAAACTTTTTGTACCACTGGTCATTTAGACCCCAAAATATGTTAAAACAGGGCCCAAATTTAAAAATACTGAAATGACCCCTTAATGATTTCAAAGCACAAGTCTACAATACAGTGTTAGGTGTACTCTTTCCACTGTCTGACAGGAAATAGGGGGCTGGCTGACATGCAACATAATTCAAAGGATAGATTCCAACTCAGATCAGTCACATCATAGTACATGTATGGACTACACACTGAACCGTATGCAGTGATGAACAAACAGACACTGTCAGGAAGAAATGGATTTGAATGGCAGGTAAATGACAGGAAGCAATCCTGTGGCTGTCCAGTTGCACATATACTGGATTTTCCCAAACTTTTACATGGGGAAGTAGCCATGTCTGAAAAGGGAGAGTAGGTGGCCATAGTAATGTGCAAAAAAAAAAAAAAAGAAAAGAAAAAGATAAAGTTATTTATCAGAACAGAAGTATAGTTCTTTTCTTTCAGAACTTATATTGGTTGATGATAGTGGCAAAAAAAAACAGTATTAATTTCTCCATCTAAGCTTAATGTTAGGGTTTTTTTTGCTTTAAAGTACGCAAAGAGGCAGCATGGTGTTGATGGTCGTGAATATTTCATTCACCAAATGTTGAGGGTAAGTGTTTAACTGCTTTCTTCTGGAGACTTGGTGATAAAATAGAAGAGGAAGTTGTGTACTTGATATTAAACTAAAAATATGTAAGTAGTACCAACAAAACATGGACACTTGTTTGAATGGAAACGCTTTCTCTTGGTCTCCCAATTCACAGACAGCTGCTCCTTTAATAATTTAATTTAAAATGAACACTGAAACATCTACAGTTTAAAATAAAATAACTTATCAGAGGGCATACTGGATAAAGCCAGTGCCTGCTCAACAGCGATAGGAGCATGACACTGGTATAGAAGATAACTGGTCCATCCATATGAAACCCATGCAAACATGAAAAGGGCACGCAAGCCGCAGACAAGGTGGATAAGATGGTCAACCCCAGGACCTGTCTCTTATTGTAAGGCTACAGTGCTAAACAGTGAGCCACCATGCAGAGAAAGACATCTACAGACCCTTTGTAAACAATAAACCAAGTGTTCAATGAGATAGACTCCTCAGCCTAACTTGCAAGACAGTCAAGTCAAGGTCTAAGCTTTTCATATCCAAAATTTTAGGCAAAGTCTACCTGACCCAAAAATGTTGCCATCTCTCTCTTTCTCTATACACACATACATACATATATATTTACACACACACAGTTGTGCCCAGCTGTGTAATTATATTTAAGTCGACATTGCTTTAGTGTTTTGTTCATTCCTTCTTACACTATATGCTGTATGATTTGGAAGAACACGAGCTCGTATTAAACATTAATTTCGGGAAAACCACTGTCATCGTTTCTCTCTCTCTCTCTCTCTCTCTCTCTCTCTCTCTCTCTCTCACACTCACACTCACACACACACACACACACACACACACACACAGTATTACAACCGATGCATTTGCATATGTGGGACCAGGCCATTATACAAAAACACAATCATTTTTTTTTTTTTTTTTTGCAACATTCACTTGCTTTGACAATGTTATTTGCACCTAAACACATTCCAACGTGTGACCCTGAAGATAAGTAAGCAGATCTTAAGTAAACCAAAACAAAAACAAGCCCCAAAAACAATCTATAAACAAAATGTTGAGTGGGTTATATAAGCTATATAACCTAACCAACTCACATCATAATGCTCGACTGTCTACATTGCTGAGACTAGCATCTGATAATGCCAATTTGAAAAACAGCTGAAGCAGCAATTCACAAAAAGAAGCACAAAGAAGTAGGGCTAAATATTCAACATGTAAAGATGTGAATAATTGGGTTTTTGATCCTCCTTTAGTCCTATTAAAGTGTGTGTGTGTTTTCCTTAGGGTAGGCTCAATATGGGTGCAGGGCAACAACTGGGTCATTTAATCCTTTAGGATTTCCTTTTTCCTTTTTCTCTGTGACCTTCAAAACGAGACACTTCTGTAGTGACATTCTGTTATATAGACAGAGCTATAACTAGCAGCTTAAAATGAAAGGATTAATGGACTGGACCTACAAGACCAAGAGTATTTTACACCAAATATAGGAATGCTACTCCAACTGTAATGCATGACTGTTCCATGTTTGAAGCTAATAAATGTAAACAAACTGTGAGGATAACTGAACATAATATTCAGTACCAAATATTGTTGTCATCTGTTGTTCAACTATGATAACATAAAAATAACTGATAGCTGATCACAGGAACTTGAAGAATTTCTCTTTGTTTCCTTTCCAACAGATGATGTAGTCACTTGTTCATGCAAGAGGATTAAACTACACATCTTCACTTTAATTTAGAGTACACTACTGTATACTACTGTCACAAGGAATTGATGCACTGTACACTGTATCTATTGCTACACTACACATAATACAACCTATATTTTCATCTGCCAGTCACAGATAGCTTAAATAGATAACAAAGACATGTTTTCAGTCACCATTTTTTTTAAAAAGAGCTCAAGACTTAATGCAGAGAGTAGTCTTGTATTTTTAATTGTCAAATAACTATGAGTATATAAATAATGGCAAGACTTTGGGCTTAGGATGACCTTGATAGCAAAACGTTTCAACAGTAAATATGTAGCAGAAAAATATAAATAGACTGCATCCAAAACAAAATACAATTTGGCAATCATACAAAAATTATTTCCAAATTCATATAAAACTACTCTAAACAAGACATACACTGTGAGTTGCATTTTGTGCTCTCTAATACCTGATCTCTGACTTGAGAAGAGTGTCCATTCAGAAACTCGGCTAGGATTAGAAGGCCTGAGGAGGCTGCTGGCCAAGAATAATCCGAATCAGAGAAATGAGCCCTCCAAAGTGACGCCACACCTGACAAAAAGAAAGATAAGGTTGCAATGAACTGAATCTTGTTTGTCCACAACAGCTTACAGCTACACTGCCAGGAACTTTTATTAGAATTTTGACACCACTGAAATCTGAGGGAAGTTGCAGAAAAATGCAGAAATTCAGTGCATTATTTTAAATGCCAGATAACATGTCCAGTAGTGGGTCTGGCATGTGCAAACACAATGTCATATCAAAAATTACGTGGTGCCACATGCATTTAACCGTTATAGTATTAACCACTAATACAGGGGTCCCTCCCTGACAATCCTGTTATCTATCGTTGCAATGTGGCAGAGAACACAGTTGCACGTCTTAATATTTATGTCTGTAATGAGAAAGATTTCCTCCTTTCACAACTCGGTGGACAGTTTATCTCTACTGCTGTCGCTTTGGTTGCATCGCAGCAGCAACAAGAATAAAAGGTTACATTCACCTAAGGTTTATAAATAGTACTACCATGGTCGTGGATAGATGAAAAACATGGATGCAGGGCGAACAGACAACATGCATCTCATTATTAGACATGTACAGCGCAAGCAAATGGCCTACAGAAAACAAAGGGTGTCTGTAGAATGAGGATTAATGTGAAAGAACACATAGGCACTGTTATGAAAACAAACGGTGACTGCTTTGAAGCAAATTAGGAAACTAACTAAAGCATGGCCTGAGCGGGAGGGTTGGATGCAGCCAAAACATGGCCTTTAAAAGGATGGTTCTTCCTCCCACTGTGTGAACGAGTAGGGGATGTGTGTAAAGCCGTCAATTTAGTGAAATATGTGATCAAAATTTGCTGACTAGCCATACTACACCATATATGCGATTAGTAAGCATGCAGACAAGGCGGCATTAACTTAGCTGCTCGACTGCGACGCTGGTTTACAAAAATATGAGAACCAGCTAAGCTAACTTTGGTTAGCTAACATGGACAGAGAGCTTCCGTGGGCCATCTTTACAGATAGTGTTAGCTCGTGTTGTGTTATGTATAATTCATGCTGTTAATGTTGACTGGATAGCAATCCTGTGCTTAGACACACAATAAGTTTGGTGTTTAAGTCATTTATCTATCGGCTGAGCAGCAGAGGTAAACAATCACACTGGATTGTTAAGCGAAGACGGCTAGAAAAGGAGCTCTATTAGCTTCAGCAGCTAAGTTAACGCTAGCGGGGTGAGCTAGCTTACCTCTCGCACTGTAACTAGTAGCCAGTAGGCTAACTAACCTTACTGTTGTTAACTTGTATCGATCTTTGACCTGTCACCAATGTGTTAAATCGCTGTAATTAAGGTGCTCTTAACTTGTTTCTTTCCTAATTGACAGAATAAAGAGAAAGGATTGAATACACGTTTCCGTTTTAGGATATAATGGACAAGTCTCTGCACCCGGCTTTACTAGCATGCTAGCTAATGTTTTGTCTTGTGTGTAGTAAGATGGTTAACTAGACCACAATTAACCTAACGCTAAGTGAAAATCAGTGCTTAACAAGGTACTCACTTTACGAAGTGTTTAAGGTCACAAGGTTCCCCCATCCTCGAAATCACCTGCGATCGTCCCTTTGTAAAACATCAAGTAACAATGTGAGCCGACGTCAAATCCATACGGAGCTGTCGGAAATGATGGTCGGTGTGGCTGGCTCCGAGGCTCCGCTCGCTCCTGCTGCGCCCCAGCTTCAGCCTGGCTCAGTGTTGATACTATCGAGCTAGCATGGGCTCACATAGTTAGCCAAAAGAGTTGTAGGAAAGATCGAGATCACAAATTATCACGAAACCCAAGCCCCAGAAAGAGTCTCCTGTAAGTGAGAATAAGAGTGACAACCTGATCTGCTTTAAGGATTATGAAGCATGTCTTTGAAGTACCTTTTTATTCCACACACTGATCCTCCTCACTCAGTGTCTCTCTCTTGCTGTGGCTGCTGTGTTCAACAACATCACATGATGTGGGAACATAGCTGGCGCGAACCCTGGAGCGCACCGCAACCTGCCACTTACTAAATAAAATATACAACTAAAAACCTCACTGCCTCACTACTGTTAAAAAATAAGCGGGGAATGAAGCCAAATAACAGATTAACTAAACTAGACGGTGTTTCATTGTGACAACTGAATAAGAACATACAGATAAAATTGGTGATTTTCTTTTTACAACTGTAAAAATTTTAATACAAAATACAATTCTGCATTCAAATTTGAACTTAAGTAAGAGTAAAAAGTAAACTTAAAATACCAAAAGTTAAAGTTATGAACAGAATGCTCCTTTTCAGAATAATATAGGTATATATTATATTGTATGATTGTATTATATTATTGGTAGAGCAAGACAGATATATCAGTTGG
>JAJHUR010005970.1:0-20308 GCA_027495735.1 Lutjanus campechanus | reverse complement strand
TGCAGTCAACTAATTGACTCATGTACTCAATGTACTCATTCTACCAGTTTAATCCATAAAATGACAAATGCCCATCACATGTTCCAAAGTGATGCATTTTAATTTTTTTTTAATCAAATATGTGGTGTTTTTACTCCGTAAATTAGTCATTCATTAATTATAATTAATTGACTAATAAGTTCAACACTGTTTTTTTTAATCATATGATAATTTCAACACTACTTAATGAATTTTATAACCTGCCATTGCCAGTTGTACTGAGCATCAGCCTAATAGATTAAAATGTTTTGCTGATTATTTTGAGCTGCAACTTATGATTATTTTCTTGATTAATCAATTAGTTGTTTGGTTTGTAAAACATCAGAAGGTGGTGATGAATGTTGATCACATGTTGATGTTTTGTCTACACCCAAAGATTTTCAGTTTACTGTCATACAGTAGTAAAGAAACCAGAAAATATTCACATTTGAGAAGGTGAAATCATCAAATTGGGATTTTCTTTTAGTTGGCAATTAATTAACTACTTGATTAATTGCTGCAACTCTACTATTACTTTGTGTGCATGATCTGGGTGCTCATTGTTTCTGCAGAGGATAAATTCAAGGGATAAACTGTGCAACAGGCTAGATGTCCTACTTTCTTGTCCCCAAATTTTAAAATTAATCTCTAAAAGTTGCTGTGAACCTCGTGGGAAGAAGTGAAAAAACATGTTTCCCCACCGGCCACCAACCACACTGTTAAATTTACACCACTCCCTGCAGGTACCTATAGTACTGTGCCTCACTGTAGGCTTATGGGCGTGAAACTCAGGGGAGTATGAGCACTGAGAACTGAAAAACCAGTTTCTAAAAGGAGACATGTTGTTGTTGTTGTTGATGTTTTTGATGCTGCCGATGCCTTACTACAGGGTGGTGTCGTGAAAGGTTGTGGGTGTGGTTGACACCGGGTCAGCAGCGTTCATGTGCTAATGTGGTAGAGTTGTCATCTGTGCCACCGGTGCTCCACCCTGTAAAGAACCCGAGAAGCTGTCTTAAAAGTCTCTTGAGGTTACGCAACATGTGTCCAAGAACAAAACAATGAACCACTGAATGCGTTTTACATTGCATTGTTTGAAACCGACAGTTTACTGTCACTTGCTGGTAATGTTGCAGTCACCATCATTTCCAGAAACAATACACGCTTTGACAAGTACAGCTGGGTGCAATCACTCATTCTTACACATACATCTCACTGTGCTTCCTCTTTCTGAGGTGTTTATTTTGATATATAGCACTATTTACAGCAGGAGACACTCCTATTAAACAACTACCCTTTTCTCTCTGACATTTTCTGTCCTTCACACAATCCTTACAATCATACAGTATCCTCATTCTTTTAGCCATTTGTTCTTGTGATTACAGGCTGCTTTATTACACTTTTCCCCTCTGTTTTTTTGCACTCTTCAGGAAGATGGAGACATCAAGGAGATCAACATCACCCATGTGGTCAAGGAGGGCTCAGAGAAGGCCGATGCCTCTCAGTTTGAGCTGCTCAAAGTTTTGGGACAGGGATCCTTTGGCAAGGTGATGCATTCTCTCACAAACATTATTCTTTTTCTCACCCGCATTGCACTCTCAAACTCTTAAAGAGATAGTTGGGATTATTAGGTGTGGGGTTGTATGTGGTACTTGTTGTGATAGTCAGTGTATTAGTTACAGTAGGTGCTGGTCAACTCGACCCCAGTTTGGAGAAGCAGAGAGGAAGCAGACCTCTATCTACTGTAGGTAATATGCTCACTATTGACAAGTACCTCATAGAACCTCACTTCAGATAATCTGAACTATTAACCTTTAACCACTGACCTGATCTAACAGGGTTTGGTCGTGTTTATCTGTGCTTATCGCAGGTGTTCCTGGTGCGAAAGGTGACCCCGCCAGATGCTAACCAGCTCTATGCCATGAAGGTTCTCAAGAAGGCCACACTTAAAGGTACAGCAGCCTGTCAGGTGTCAGGTGCAGAAAAGCTGCTCTGCAGATGATCTGATTTCTGATCTTGTGGCAGATATAAACAGAAGAAGTGACAAATTTTCCCTCATCATGAACTGTTTTTTTTAAATTTCCTTATTAAGCAAACTTGGAAGTATGTTACAGAAAGTACAGGTATTAACTGCAGCCTGACAGTGTGTCAATTTTGTGATATGTTAAACTTGTTACACCCTGTAAACAAACAGAGAAACAGATATCGCAAAATGCACTCATCTCCCTGGATTCATCCTCCCAAGGAGGGGAAAAATGAGGGGGAAAAAACCCCAAGAGGATAAAGAGAAGCTGCATGAATTATGTTTGCAGCAAGTTTGACGAACAAAATTTAAATACTTTTGAGTTTTGGGCAGTTTGTCAGACAAAATAAGTCATTTGAAGACATCACCTGAATGACAATCAATTGTAAGCTGCACTTATTTTTTAGCTCAGAAAGCTTTCTGTTTGTGTTTTGTGGTGATTTCATTGTTTCTTTTCAAGTGGCATTACCCTCGGTTTCATGTAAGAGGCTGTATGCTTTTCCCGTAACTGGAAGCATGATAGACCACCAGAGCTTGCAGTGGTTTGTTTTGTTTTGTTTTTTTCACTTTTGAACCCAGGTGGGGTATTTAACTTGACAAACATCAGGGTGCCAGATTCGTTCTCACAGTCTTCCAAACTGATGTGGTTAGTTCAAAGTGTGCAGATACACAGATTTTATTTCCACCTTTAAATTCTGTTTGAGTCGAGAATGCGCAGTGAGCATGCTGCAGCATATGAATATACTACTGGAGTCACTTGACTCTCCATTCAGTCAGTACAGAGTGTACTCAGCCAAATGATTTATTTACCTGTTGTGGAGCAGCAAAAACAGCTCATCGACATTCTGCATGCACACCAGTGAATCACCAGTCTGAGTCTACAACATATTAATTTGTTTTTGCAACATTTAGTTAATTTGTTTCTGTTCTATTTTTCATCTGAAACCTTAAAGGGACAGTTCGGATTATTTTAAGTGGAGTTGCATGAGGTGCTTCCATAGACAGTGTATTACCTACAGTTGATGACAGTCAGCATGCCCATGCCAGTATGGAGAAGCAGAGAGGAGTACCAGCAAGGAAGCTAAGCAATGTACTGAGGGGACAGGAGCATCAACAAAAGTTATTTTAGAAACTTAAAAAAGGCCAGTCTAAAAACAATCACTATCAGCTTAAGTGTACCCTACATTTGGAATATTTTCACGGATTTACCTTGTCATCAGACAACCTTTTCTAATGGGGAAAACACTGTTATGTAAGCCAAATATTGCTCTGTCTCACTCAACTCCATTTGTAAAATCAGTAATTTTACCTCACAGAGCATGTGAATTGCTGCTTCATTCTGTTAGTTTGTTTGTATTAAAGTGGGACTTCAATTTACCTAATTACGTCTTTTTTTTTAAGTTGCCAAAAAATGATTTGCTGATGACCCTGTCCTCAGCCGTAGCACTGGGACTTCTGCTGCTCCCCCAAACTCAGGGCATGGTGACAGCCATGTACTGTAGGTGATACACTGACTATGGATAAGTACCTCATACAACCTCACTTCAAATAATCTGAACCATCCCTTTAGTTTGACAGCTCCACCAAACTTGAATTGTTACTGCCAGCTTCCACAGAACATCACACTGAATCTGCAAAGCAGAGTATTGATCGCTTATTGTGCAGCCAAAAAGAAAATGGTTGGAGGGCTTTGTCAGGCTACTTTATTTTTTTTTCACATGAAGTATTAATTTTTTAGATTTTACTTTTTCAGCTGATACTTTATGTGCTAAAGTTTTATACATGCACACTAAACTCTGTGCTCTTATTCATCCTTCAGTGAGAGACCGTGTGAGAACCAAGATGGAGAGAGACATCCTGGCAGACGTCAACCACCCGTTTGTTGTCAAACTGCACTATGGTGAGTCAGTCTGAACCTTTATTTTGCTTCACCTTCCGAACAGAGAAAAAGCAGTTTTACTGGACCTACCAATTTTATCACTGTCTTACTGTTTTAAATTCCAGACATTTTTCTCCTGATTTACCGTTGAATCAGATTTGATTGAAACTTGTGTGTATTTGTAGCATTCCAGACTGAAGGGAAGTTGTACTTGATCCTGGACTTTCTCAGAGGAGGAGATCTTTTCACTAGACTCTCCAAAGAGGTCAGTGATTCACTGGATTTTGCTGGCTTCCACTGTCTCGTTCTTATGTTATTCTTTATTCTATGTCTCACCCTCCTCTCTGTGTGTATCTCCTCATGTCTCCCAGGTTATGTTCACAGAGGAGGATGTTAAGTTTTATCTAGCTGAGCTGGCATTAGGACTGGACCACCTCCACAGCCTGGGCATCATTTACAGGGACCTCAAACCTGAAAAGTAAGAAGACATACTGAACATACAGAAATAGAAACGCATATAAACAGATGCATATTTCATGAATTGTGCTCATTGGATCCAAAGCCATCTGGATATGCTACAGTCATGTTCCTCAAACTTGGCTCAGTTTTACATTTATGTAGCCAGATCTCGGGAGAATAAATCCACAACTGTACTAAGAAATATGCACATGTTCTTGTTTTTATGAAAAAGCTTGTATCCCTGCTGCAGTGCTCTCTGAAGAGGCTTTTATTCCGAGTAATCTAATGAATGGTGCAATAGCCAAGAACCTTGACAAACAGTGATGATTTTTTTTCATTTAGTTGTCGGAATTAAAACTAAAACCGTTCTCCAATATAAGAAGTTATTCAATTCTATTGCATTTTAAAGGTTCCCAGTGGAATTTTCATTTTGCGCTTAAAACATTCAGACTTATCTTTCCTCACCAAAATGTGGTGTGCATGTGTGCATGTGTGTGTGTGTATCCCTCAGGGCTGACAAACATTAGGAATGCAAACCTACTTCATTAAAAATGTGCAAAGCTTGTAAAGTTGTGAACCCTGCATTGTTTACATCAGCTTGTAGTCTTCTTCTTCTCCATTTTAATTAGCGTATTGCTGCTTTTTATGGTATTTTACTGGCATCAGTTGTTGATATGGAACCTCTGCACTTCCCCCTGTGCTTGTGGTGTGCATACAAACACAAGATGCAAACCCACTACTCAGAACACAGTTATACAGTGCTCTTAGTGATCAAAAAGTCATTAGGGTGCCCTGAAAGGCAACAATTCAACAATTTTCCCATGTTGTTGTGTCTAAGTGATGAATGTACTTCTGTCCAGCACCTAATGTTTATCACATTTGGATGTGAGTGCGGTGTAAACCTTTAAGTAACTAACAGGGACAACAATTTAAGAAATCTGTCAAATATTGAGACCACTGCAGTCATCAGAAGCTAAACTGAACTACAACCTATTTACTCCAGGCAACCGTGCAAAATCCAAGTACAAAGTAAGTCCACTAAAAGTGCTTGTTCTTGTCGCTGACAGGCCCTAATCGTTAATCTAATGGTCTGACAACATTATGGAAAGGAGTGCTGCAGACAGAGACCATTTTTAAGAGTAATATATGTTTTGTTTAACCAGAAACAGATTTTAACCAAAAAACAGATTTTACCAAACTTTACCAAACTTAATTGTAACATTGTCATCAAACAACGTTCACAGACAGAATATTTTCACATGACTTAAGGCAGTGGTTCCCAAACTGGGGGGCGGGCCCCCCTGGGGGGGCACAGAGCCATTTCAAGGGGGGCGCGAAAGATCAGGGGAGGAAAAAAAGAATGAAACAAAGCTGAATGAATATGATCTATGTAGGGGGAATAAACACATGAGTTTGCTGTTTCTATCCAGCTGACCTTTATTTTGCTAAAATTTAACTTTTGAATTATTTTTTTTATCAGTTCCATCCCCAATTATTGTTAACAATTGATTGAAAATTTTGTGGTGGGGTGCTTGAACTTTTGCTGGCTTCCGAAAGGGGGGCATAGTAGAAAAAGTTTGGGAATCACTGACTTAAGGGTTTATTTTCATCAAACAACCAGAGTTGGTGATTAGTTGCAGGCATGCATGTGATACAAGCGAGGTACTTGCGCCTCGTCTGGAGAAATAATTACAAAGTACGAAGAGGAAGAGATAGTCAAGCAAATTCAAGATATCCTGGAAAAAGTCCCATTTCTTTCGTAAAGTTGTAACACAAAGGGGCATACATTTTATCAAATCTCCCAGAGAAGCGAATTAGTTTGCATTCTTTCCTGAGAATAACAGAAGCATTTAACATTAAAAAAAAACCTCTTTTGTAGTTGTATTTATTATGATGTTATTTACATTATTTAAAAGTAACCAGAATGCATTGGGCATTTTTGGTTTTATGAAATAGGACAGCTGGTTTTTATCAAATAGGACAGCTGAAGACTTGACAGGAAAGCAGGGAGAGGGAGGCGGGATGATCCATAGTAAAGTGCGATAGGCTGGAATTGAACCAGGGCCACTGCAAAGGACTGATGGCCCCAGTAAATGACTGAATGACAGAGCTATTGGGACGCCCCAGTACTGGACCAATTCCAAAAATACGTTGGCCCCTTTAGTCACTTAGACACAAAAACATTAGAAAATAGTGCCCAAGTTGAAAAATACAGAAATTACCCATTAAAGGTACCCTAATGACTTGTTGGTTTCTATCTTGTGCTTGCCCTTCAAATGATAAAGGTTATTGCTATATTTTGAAAGTGATAATCCAAGCAGAAAAAACAGTGTGTAAAATTATTCATTATTTAACAATGCAACAATGTTTTTTTTTAGCATTCTCCTGGATGAGGAGGGACACATCAAACTAACAGGTGAGTCTCCTGCTCTTTCCTTCACACCCAGTCTCTCTATTGAACACCCACCCTTTCCTCTCCTCTACCTTGTCGACCTTCATTACTCACTGTGGGGAAACAGCCTTATCTCTCTGACTCCAGATATCTGCATGTGAGCCCGTATATGTTCTGCAAGTTAATTATTGCATGTTATCTCCTCTATTTATCTCCATTGTCATCCATAATCACTGCCTTTTATTTACCCCCGGGTCCTGCCACCACTGAACCAAAGGTGACATTAGGAGATTATAGAAAGTGATATAACAAGTCACGCTGATGAAAACGAATGCTGGCAAAGATAAAGTCCTTTAAACAGAAAATAAAGGATTTTTACACTGCAAATTGAAATCGTGTTCATTATATTTAAGTAACTTTGGTATATTGGTGATATAATGCTGACTCTGTCTTGTGTTTTACAGATTTTGGCTTGTGTAAAGAGGCCATCGATCATGAGAAAAAAGCTTATTCCTTCTGTGGTACTGTGGAATACATGGCACCAGAGGTGGTGAACAGGCAGGGACACACCCACAGCGCCGACTGGTGGTCATTTGGAGTACTCATGGTAAGCAGGAGGAAATGATTCAAGATTAGCTTCAAGCCAACCCTCTAAGAATAATATAAATAAATCACTCATTCTCGAGAACTGGGACAAAACAGCATTTAGTTTTTCTTCAATTATGCGTGGAAATTATATTTTACAAGATCAAACAATTGGCTGTTAAACCTTGTAATGGGCCAATCTCCAAGTGATTTACTTTTCTTTTTTTTTTTTTAATAAAAAGCATTTTTTGCAGCTGAGGACTTGAATTTTGTCACCTCTGTCAAACACACTAAAAGTCACAGAATTATAATTTCAAAAACATGTTGGAAAATTAATAGTTTTTGTTGCATTACATATAAGACTATTGACTACTGACTAATGAAAATACACATTTTTAAGCCACAATTCTTATTTAGCTTTGATTTAGAAGGCCTAGAGAGCTGACTTGTTATGGTTGAAACACATGTGATAGCTACCACTCCTTGAGCAGTATTCCCGTCTTTTTAAACTAGGGAGTGAGGCAGGGGTCCTTATGTTGTAGCTGAACATTTTTATGCCTGATTAGTTGAGGGGCACAAATTTAAAGGGCTAATTTATTTTAAAACAAAGATGACTAGAATAGCCTATTTTTACACCAATGTTATCAGCCAGTTTTGTTAGTTTTAGATTTATTTAGATTTTTAAGGGTTTTAACAGATTTTTTGATTGTTTGAAGTTGTTGAATACATTTTTACCAAAAATTTTTTTTTTTTTTTTGGTGGTACAAGATGTGTCCCTGTTCTCAATAATGGATGAAACATAATTCAGAGTCATATTGTTGCACATGTGTATGCGCACACCTATACATTACAGTTGTATGTTCTGTCTCCCAGTTTGAGATGTTGACTGGAGCGCTGCCGTTTCAAGGGAAAGACCGCAAAGAAACTATGAACCAGATTCTAAAGTGAGTGTCTTTTAGATGGAAGAACAGTCTGATGCAGAAGAAGACGATTTGTCACATACTGTTGCTGTTCAAAATGTCTCTCTTGATATCTGGTGAAAAAGTCTGAGCCGTGTGCCGTCTGTCTATCCCTGCAGGGCGCGTCTGGGAATGCCTCAGTTCCTGAGCTCAGAGGCCCAGTCTCTGCTCAGGGCTTTGTTCAAGAGAAACCCTTCCAACAGACTGGGTTAGTGTCATGACCATCACTTTCACAAATGGAAACATACAGTTTTCACTTCATTGTGCTAACTGTTTTTTTGTTGTTGTTTTTTTACAGGATCTGGTGCTGATGGTGCAGAGGAGATCAAACGGCACGGTTTCTTCTCCACCATAGACTGGAATGTGAGTGTCCAGGACATTTTACAATATACACAGACTAAATTTTCATTTAGAACAACAACCAGTCAAGGTGTTAATGGGTAAAAAAAATTAAACTATATGGTGTGATTAAAAGTCCTTAATTCCTTTCAGAAACTCTTCAGAAAAGAAGTAAAGCCTCCGTTCAGACCGGCGGTGGGACGTCCAGACGACACCTTCTACTTTGACTCTGAGTTCACCTCCCGCACCCCAAAAGGTCAGAGATCAAAGCTGAATTTTAATCTGGTGCTATTATATTAGTTGACTCCGTGTCTGTTTTCTATCTGTTTCAGCTGAAGTATTGTATTTTACTTCTCTCAGCTTAAAAAAACAAATCAATACAGGATGAAAGTAGACACAGTCGTGATTACAGCATCATTAGGATGCACTTTATTATTGAGGCACTCATAAAGAATACATATGCTTGCAGACAGCTTTCGTTTTAGCTTGTTTGTAACAATTTGCTACGGTGCAGTTGCAATGCAAAGGCTTAACCCCTTCAGAAGCATCTCCCTTTCAATACATATTTGTATTAATTTATTTTAAAATACCTGTGCAATATATACAGCGTTGTTATTTACACCAATGTATATTGTAGCATGATGCACATTTTTTGTACCTAATTCTTGTGTTTCCTATTCTGTTATTTTCTGTTTCCTTTACTTTATAGTTATATTATTTTTATTATGTATTGTAGTAGAGTGTATATATTTTCTTACTTTCTATTTTCTATATTATGCTTTTATATTTTCTATTCTTCAATGGGAGCATCTGTAATCTGACCAGTTTCCTCAAGGGATCAATGAAGTGTTTCTGATTCTCACTGATCTTCCTTCTCATCTTCCAGATTCCCCCGGCGTGCCCCCCAGTGCCGGAGCTCACCAGCTCTTCAGAGGCTTCAGCTTTATTGCATCGACTCTGTTGGAGGAGGAGGCTGAGGAGACAGTCAAGCCCCAGCCGCACCCTGTGGTCCAGGTCAGACTTGAGCAGATGCTTCAGGAGACCCCGTTTAGAAAATATATTTAACTCTAAAACACCTGGGGATTTCCTTTAAAACAGCTTTTATTCATTTAAGAACAACTGGTGTACAGTCAATTATAGCAGTGTAATTATTCTCACAGTTGGTTGTCATTGACGATTACATGAAAGAGGGAAAGAGACAGATACAATGTGCGAGGTGCAAGGCAGACAGGAAGAAGAGGAGGCTTAACATAGGTACATGGCTTCAGATCCTGTTTCATGCCTGACGGGAGCAGTAATTAATTCTGTGTAACAGATTCAGAGAGACAGACGGAGAAAAAAAGAAGGTTGCCAGAAATAGATTCAACTCCTTCCTTGTAAACCACCGACATCCCTTCACCTTGTTAGCTCTGTCAGTCCTCCACGCCTTCACCTCACTATCGCTCTTCAACCTTCGACTCTTCATCCGCAGCAATTACACGGCAAGAACCTGCTGTTCAGCGACGGCTACGTACTGAAGGAAGACATCGGCATGGGCTCCTTCTCTGTCTGTAAAAGATGTATCCATAAAGCCACCAACACAGAATACGCTGTCAAGGTATGAACACACACACACACACACACACACACACACACACACACACTTTAAGAAAAAGCACACATAGTAGAACGACACAACAATCATGGCTGTGTCTTTGTAATTTTAGCTCAATAATGTTCAGATGCCACTTAAGGAAAAATGCCAAATTGTATTACAGGGACACTTCGGGTTATTTGATGTGGGGTTGTGTTCCTTATTGATAGTCAGTGTATTGCCTACAGTACATTAGATGGAAACTAAACTAAGAAACTAAGCAATGAACTGCTGTGGACAGGGTCAGCAGCAAAACGTATTTCAGCCACTTAATAAAGGTATACCAAAAAAATTCACTGCTTTACCTTGCTGTCAGACAGCCTTTTTTGATGGGAAACCGCTGTTCTGTAAGTCAAATATTGCTCTTTTTGAACCAACCAAACTCTATAGGGGAAATGAGTCATTTTACCTCACTGAAAACAGGAGTTACAGGTCCTCCGCAGCCTCTATCTGTTAGTCTGTTTTTGTCATCAAAGTCGCACAATAACAAAACAAACCAGGCAGTGGCAAACAAGCAACTCCCATGTTCTGAGAAGTAAAAGTACTGATTTCGCCTATGGAGTTTGGTTGGTTTGGAGAAAGCAATATTTGGCTTATATAACGGTGGTTTCCTGTTAGAAAAGGCTGTCTGACAGCAGAGTAAAGTGGAGAAATATTCTAAATATAGTACACACTTAAATTGTTATTTACTTTTGTAGGTGGACCTTTATAAGGGGCTAAAATACATTTTGTTGCTGACCCTTTCAACAGCAGTTCAGGACTTAGTTTCCATGCTGGTGCCCCTGTCTGTTTCCTCAGACAACCCCACATCAAATAATCTGAACTATCACTTAAAGCAAACTTTATTTATAAGTGCAAAAACTGAATGAGAGTCCTTACTAATTTATAGGCATCATAAATTACGGGCACCATGTGTGAAAATTTGAAAAGAGATCCAGTAGAAGACCATTCATCCTGAAATATGAGCTTCATGTCACTTCTTTCTTTTTTTTTCTTTTTTTTTTTGATCGACAGATGATTGACAAGACCAGCACAGACCCCTCTGAGGAGATTGAGATTCTACTTAGATATGGACAGCACCCCAACATCATAACACTGAAGGATGTAAGTATAAAAACACACACTTAAATCACACTGTCATTTACTTTAGGCATTAAATGTGGCGGATGTTATAGTTTGTGATATGATAATGTCAGCATGTGCGTTTGTGTCTCAGGTGTACGACAACAGTAAGCAGGTGTTCCTGGTGACAGAGCTGATGCGTGGAGGAGAGCTGCTGGATCGAATCCTCAAACAGAAGTTCTTTTCTGAGAGAGAGGCCAGCGCTGTGCTTCACACCATCACCAAGACTGTGGAGTACCTACACTCACAGGGGGTGAGGACCGCTAGAAATATTAATATGAGTCTTTATTCCTGTCTGGTTATTGATTTTAAGCATGGTTTGTATTGACTTTAAAGGTGAGGGTTAATACATGGAAAAAAATTTAAACTTTCATCGTCAAGCTACTATTGAAACTTACTGTGAATACAGCTTTTAATGACATTACAACTAATGCAGTAGAGAAAGCCTTTCTGATGTTTAACACTTTGTGTCCAAAGCGCCAAAAAATCAGTGTTGCTAACAATAAAGCTTGGCCGAGGAGGAGGCCATTAATTTTTACATCCCGTGCACAAGCCTCTCATCCATAAGGAGTTACATGCTTTTTTTCTGAGTAGTGATATGTTTTGTGGGTGGGTGATAAAAGCATGCATCTTCTCATGGTTAAGAGGCTCATGCTTTTGACAGCACGAAATGTAATCATTAATGGCATCCTCCTCCTGCTGTTTCATCCTCCAGGTGGTGCACAGAGACCTGAAGCCCAGCAACATCCTCTACGTTGACGAGTCAGGGAATCCAGAGTCGATCAGGATCTGTGACTTCGGCTTTGCTAAGCAACTGCGTGCCAACAACGGCCTGCTGATGACCCCATGCTACACCGCCAACTTTGTAGCTCCTGAGGTGAGCACAGTCACTTTGTAGTCAGAAGTTGTGGAGAAATTGATTAGAATTGCTCAGACCCAGATTAAACTGAAAACTTTACAGACATTGAAATTAAATGTGAAATGTGTGTTACCTCTATCCAGGTGTTGAAGCGTCAGGGCTATGACGAGGGCTGTGACATCTGGAGTCTGGGAGTCTTGCTGTACACCATGCTGGCCGGGTGAATACCAACACTTTCTCTTGAGCAGATTTTTCTCTCTGGCTTCCCTCCATACTCACTCTGTTATCTGTTTCTTCCACCAGTTTCACTCCATTTGCCAACGGACCTGAGGACACCCCGAACGAGATCCTGAACAGGATAGGAAACGGTCACTTCAGTCTGAATGGAGGCAACTGGGACACTGTGTCCGATGCTGCCAAGGTAGAGCTACAGATCTGACTGACGGCTCCTTTGCTCATGTTCTTCAGAGATAACTCCAGCCTCCTTCTGTGGTGATATCAATTTCATGTTTAATGTGTTCCCTCTAGGATCTTGTGTCCAAGATGCTTCATGTGGACCCCCATCAGAGACTGACTGCTAGGCAGGTCCTCAAACATCCCTGGATTGTCCAGAGAGACAAACTACCCAACAGCCAGCTCCCACATCATGATCCCAAACTGGTCAAGGTAATAGAGGTTCTCTTAAAATCTGTATCAGTGAACATTTCTAATTGTATCTAGTAGGGATGTCCTTATTATTATTATAATAGTTACATAATGCTTGAGAATTGAAATATTTCAAAATTAAAGATATTCTGTTGACTTTTTGAACACAAGTAGTGCAATTGAGCAACAACAACACACAACGCAATTCACAGTCTTGCCACCAGTTTCACATTATTTAGTTCAGCGGTTTTCAAGACCATGAACTTTTCATAATATTTGTGATTAGTGTCAGTGGCATTTAACATAAAATTCCTTGAGCAGCAAATTCACCGGTTTTCAAATCAGCCAACCGCTGAGTCGTCCACCAGAATAATACACAAGCAGCAGAGCGTGTTTCCTGCGACACTTGGAGGGTGCCACTAGTTGCCATGCAACCAGTAGCTTTCTACAAGTAATTCATCACTCCCTCCCTCCTGACAGACACTTGTTGTAACACGGTTTGATGCAGTAGCTGAGTAATATATCAAATGAAATATAAAATATAATACCTTCATGTCATGTTCGGGGGCCACACAAAGCGTTTCTGAGGAGAACTTTTGAATATTAACTGATTGGGAAATTGGTGTTCGTAATGCGTCAAAAATGTAGTAATATACCAACAGAGGATTTAAAATGTTCAAAACATCAACAAAACAACAAGGAAATAGATTCATCTGTTAGACCTTGAGATATATACAATGTGTTTTGGTGAAAAATTGAATGCAAACAAGACTGTTCTGTGTTTACATGAAATCTCTACAGGACACCTTTAATTTAGATCACAGGTTTATGTGCATTTTTAATGGGATCACAAATTATGTCAAAATAAAACAAACAAAAAAAGCATATATATCCGGTAAAAGCAGCATGGTGACATTTTAAGTTAGCTATAATGTTAGCAAAACACTAGCTAACAAATTATGTGGATTAGCTAGTTAGCTAACAAGCTAAAGTTAGCAAAATGCTATCTAACTAGCTAGCTAATGACTGCTGTAGATTAGCTAGCTGGCAACTAGCAAGCACGTTTTTTCAGGTCCCCAAGAAACATCTTTGGTTGGTTTCTTTTCAACATAGATGAACCAGGCACATAGTGTATCTAAGTACAGGAAAGAGGAAATCAGAAAGTTAACTGAGGTACCAAGCATGCTCAAAGGTTATTGGAGAACAGAGCAAAAAGGGGCGGGACTTAAGAAAGCTTTTCTCAGGTTTCTTTGTCATACCTACATGTTGGATAGTTGGTTAATTGTGCTGCTCTTTATGTACCAGGGTGCTATGGCAGCCACCTACTCTGCCCTGAAGAACTCCCAACCAACCCCAGAGCTCAAGCCCATCGAGAGCTCCTTCCTAGCCCAGAGGCGTGTCAAGAAGCTTCCCTCCACCTCCCTGTAGAGACTCAAAACAACCAATCAGCTCACTGGAGACTGACCAAAACCACACCTCCTGGCTCCAACCACCCAGTCAGCTTGCTCGGGGACTCTCGGTGTGTCATCCGCCTCTACCAGCCAAGGAACACTGACTGTGGTCCTGCCCCCATCTTGTGACATCAGTCGTCCCGCTCTCGCTATCATCCTCCTTGTTCGGGCTCGTCAGCTGCTGTTAGCCAATCTCCTTCAGATTGGCAAAAGATCGTGCAGATGGATGGGGGCGATGAGGGCAAATTTTAAAAAAAGGGTGCAGGTTTTTGGCAGATGTATTAGTGCTGTGTGGATGTGTGTGTGAGCGTGTGTGTGTGTGTGTGTATGTGTGTTTATGCATGACCTGCCACAGAGTTGATGCAGCCATGTTTTTGATTGTGACAACGACAGTTTTCTCTCCTCATCATTGCTGTAATTGGTTATCATTCAGCTTGCTGCACGCCTGTCTGTCTGCCTGTTTTTGTTGTCTGTCTTCCTGTTCTTTTTGTAAAGTTGATGAGCTTTATATTACCGGGTGTGCTGCCAAATCAACCTGTGCCGACAGCACAAAAACACAGTACTGTCCAACTGCTGTTAAATGTTTTTGAAAGAGCATTATTAATATGAATATTAAAACATTTCTGCCATAAATGCCTCTTTGGCTTTGGTACAGCCAGAACATGTGGATTCTGGAAAATGTCACATGCTGATGTTTTGGTTAATGTCAATCTATGCTTGTGTTTGTTTTACAGAGAGTGTGTGTGTGTGTCTGTGGGTGGGTGTGTATGTGTGTGTGTCAGTTGCATGACTTGCAGTGTGTGTGCGTGTGTGTGTGTATACTGTCTTGCAGGATGCTGCAGGGTCATGTGCATGGTCCGGTGATGTGATGATGTCATGTGGCTTCCTTGTTTCTCTCCTCTCCCTTCTTCTCTGCTTGGTCAACCTGCTGAGATGTCTATTATTTTTATTACTACAAAAACTAGTAAAATAGGTGGCTTTCTGTGAAAGAAAACTTGCCCAAGGAACAATGTGGCATGTTAAAGATTCTATATTTGCTTTGTTTCTTGTTTTTTCAGTTTTTTTCCACTGTGTTTCTTGGATAATGCATATTGAATGCTGTTTTCCTGTGTTGGCTGCTTTTGTTGTTGATTGTTTCGTTCTTTTCTTTTTGTCCAAAGGAAGTGGTGATTAAAAATAGTGAAAGATGAGCTGAGCACATCAGTCTATGGACGTAATGCCGTACAGGTCTCCCCTTCTGTTTTGAATTGTAAAAGGGAGGAAAGCCAGTCAAACACAGCCTCATTCCCCCTTAAAACTCTCAAACTCACAGGTTGTTAATATAACACAGACCAGACCTTCAGCAGTCCTGTGTTAACTCTTTCATTCATAATTGAATTTCCATTGATTCTGATGATTATATGACTTGTTGTCATTTTATTGACACTCGATTTGAGACATCCTAAAAAAAAAAGATTAAATGTATCTCATTGTAAGTAGCTTCATAGGGTAGGTCCTGCTTTCAGCTCGGTGCCTATGGGCCTACAGGTGAGGCAGAATGTCTTACATGGATAACACATCATGATAACAAACCAAACAGCCTGTGCACATGTGGAAAGGAAGACCTGTGTGGCTAAATAATCAATGAACCAGCTGTCTTACCTCAAAAGGGATCAAAGTTAATATTATAATTCTTGTTTGGTGGCAAAACTCTCCCTCCTTTGACTAAATTTATGGTAAGATGTTATTGTATGATAAAGATGAAGATTTTTATATCTTACAAAATATTAAAAATTCAGTTGCTACGACTAACTCTCTTGTTGTGTTTTTGGTAAGCTTTAAAGGGGAGCTCCATTGCACCTCTTTAAAGTTCCCTTACATAGGCCTACACGTCATTTTAAAGTATGTAAACGTACTCTGCTACTCTGCCATGATCAATATTTTAACATTTGCTGTTTTGGTAGTCTGTCCAATATGACTTTATCGGGAATGAATTACAACGCTGTGGTGAAGTGGAACTGCTGTCTCTATTTTCATAGCTTTTGCCAAGCTGTGAGAGGTAGAAAACTGGTTGGTTACAGCTCTGCTTCCAAGTGGTCTTTCAGGTAGAGTGAGTGTTAAATGAAACGCCATTCTCAAAATCAGGCTTTTTATGGTGGGGATATATTTTGTCACAGTAAAACATTTAGTTACATGATCACTCTTTTCTGACTCACTATGATTTACGGGTACATTCAGCATAAATTTAATTTACTCTAACATCATAACATCATGAAAAACCTGTAAAGTTTTTCCACAGACTTACATTCAGAGGATTCAGTGGCTCGTGGATCCTCTCTGTAGATGGCCCATAGACTGTATGGCCTGAAGCCACAAATCTTACATACCTACAGTCTTGTTTTTGTTTTTTTTTTGGGGGGGGGGGTGGGGGTCAAATAAAGAAAAAATGTTTATTCTGTTATTTGATGCACTTGTAGGCACCAATTTTATTTATTTATTTATTTCATTTTCATTTTCATTTTGGCGCCGGTAATACTTTTACGGGGCTTGTTTCACCCAAAACGGGGCGTGGTCGCTCTAACGGCAGGGAAATTCTAAATATGTCCTCGCCCCGCCCACCACCTCGGCTCACACCAGGTTGACCGTTGGAGGAGCACAGCACATCGAGATGGCTAACGTTAGCATCAAACAAGTTTTAGCCTCAGTCAGACTCAGACTAAGATGAGGAATCTGTTGTGCACCATATCCGGCGATTTACTACAGATGTATCAGAATGGTAAGTGTAATTAGCATCTTTAATTTGTTTATGTTGTTTCTTAGCTTGTAACTGGCAGGTGGCTGGCATAGCTAATGCTAACTCTCTCTCTCTCTCAGTACTGATTACTCCAGCTCTGCCCTGAAGGTTTCGGGTTTCTTTGCCTGCGCTACAGCGATTGGCTTTCGAATTTATCATTAATCAAATTTAACTTGCTCGAATATGAGTCTCAGGTGTTAGGAAAGTGCACAGACATCTAACCCTTAAGTAGAGGAATGTGAAACACCTCTTTAGTGACAAATTTTGCAGTGATACAAGTAAGTATAGTCTAAGTCAGACATTTTAGGTGACATGAATATAAGAAAAATACATTTTTGAGGGTATCTAGTCAGGGGATTCACAATTCACGCATGGGTCAAGCTAAAAAAAATAAAGGATCCTACATTTCCCATAATACAACCAGTAACCTCTTTTTGTCAGAACCTCCCTGTTGGTGAACATCCACATCTTTCAAATTCCATGACCACAGACTTTCTGTTAACAGGACTACAGTGTCTTGTTAACAAGGGGATCAGAGTTTCTACAAATTCTTCTCTGGGCACCGTGAACCAAATTTCATTGGAATCCATCCATCATTTGTAGTTGTGTTCTGTCTGGACCAAAATGATGGATTAACAGACCAACATTGCCATCCATAGAGTCATGCAGAATATAGTTAAACATTTGAGAACTCCAAGCAACAGTGATACGACCAGATTCAAGAATCACAATATTTTTTTTATCAAATACCTCAACCAAATATCAATATTGGGACAATATTGCAGGGATGACTATTGATGTTTTCATAAATTATTAACAATGAGGAAATAATACAACAGCTTGAACAGTCTGGTACATTCAGAAAATTACATCACTTGTCTGTAATGCAGCCTGTAAAACGAGGAAAAGACATATGATGATACCCAAAATCTGACTTGACATCTAGTCTCAAATCACAATATTGACCAGCCCTACTCAAAGCAAGCTGGGATATGCCTGAAGACATCTTTAGGGTTATCTCCTTTAGAAAGCTCCTCCATTATACCACTTAATAATACTGGATCATGACTAATAAATTATCCTTCATGCTTATAAAATACTGAAGGTGAATGAAAACATTTTCTCATTGTCCCCTACCTCTATGCCTCTATACGTTTTCTTATTTTGGGAAAGAATAAGGGAAAATGTCTTTCCATCTACTAGGAATATATGATTCAACATTACATTACATTATTGATGTATATATATATATATATATATATACACATATATGTACCAATACCGACATTCAATTAAATTTTTTAGTCATGGTGAACCACAGACTCTGTGTTTGGTGGCGCTTACTGCATCTTACATAACTGCACATGAAAAATACTGGAATTCCAAGTATCCTAATACACTAAAATGGGGTAGCAAAATTGGCATCATGTGAGAAAAAGTTGGATTGCTGCATCTTTATTTATGTACCTGCCTATGTGACCCTCAGCTCCTGCTTTCTTGTGGGCCCACAGCCTGGTGTGTTTCCACAGCTGGTCACTGGAGGGAGGTAAAGTGCAACCTTGCTTTTATGTCAAAGTAAAATGAATCCTGGCCTTTGTGAAATGCTTCTCTGTCCCAGTACTCGGCACTGACCACGACTGATACCACTGACTCTTATTTACTCTTCTTTTAACCACTGTGTTGCAAGTGTTGTAACCTAGTGATTGAAACTGTAGCCTCTTAAAAATGACAACTTTATGTAACCATTGCACAATTTGTGTCATGTTAAAAGTAAAGTGATTTACATGCACGTTAGTGACAGCTCACAATATCTGTATGTAAATGACACTCTGCTTCAGCTCAATCTGCCTCTTGTTGCCTGTAGCATTTTTTACTGTCATCATATTCTATCTTCTCCTCCTCCTCCATGCTCACCTTTTAACACCATGAACCAGATTCCACTTCACAGTATCAACTCCTAGTATCACCACTTACTTGTACCTGCTGTTGTCTGCCTCTGTATGCACAGCAGCTCTCACTTACATAACATTCACACAGTGAAGTGCTGGGTCTGCTTTGGGGCTGCTGATTTCTCTTCATTTGTCTGCAGCCTACTGAAATGATTTATGCTGGAGAGATGTACTGTACACAGTCATGTCAAGAGCAATGTGGTCTTAAATTTTTTTTATGCACTGATACACATTCATGCTCTGATGTATTCCCACTGGGTTCTGCTCTTTGTACTTTGACGTCACCTTACCAGTAATTCACACTGCTATGAATGACTTCCTGTTGTTTCACTCAGACGCACACACATACACACACCAGACCGACTAACTCAGCTTACAGCAGCAGAATGAGGTAACAGATATTGATTACAAAACAGCGGAAAAGCAGCATCATCACCATCATCTGTCTCCTGTCTCGGAGAAGAAAGTGGTGCAGTTTTTAGTCAGGTCCTGTCTCCTCAGTTTACTGCAGCTGTCAGCTGAAGCAGCTTTGCTCAAATGGATACTGAATTTTCTTTTTTTCTTGGCTTTTTGTAAGGGTGGGAGTGTGCGTGGGTTTATGTGAGAGTGGATGTCTCGTCTGATCTGAGCCATGAAATGGAAACTGTCCAGGGTCGAATATTCTAATAGAGGTTCCTCTCTATTTAAAGAGGTCTTCTTTGTGTTTTTGTTTTTCTCTTGCTGATGTGCTGCTTATAGCATCCCCTGTGGTTCTTTTAAATTGCATATGCAAGCACAAAAAACTGAGATTGACATTTAATGTCACTCTCCATATTGCGTGTCTCTTAGGGTAATGTATCATTTTTATGACAGCAACAATTCTTTCTAACCCCTGCGCACATACACAAACGCAATGCTCACTTTTCTGCATACAACACATGCTGCACAGTTCATACCAGAGAGAAAATTATAGTGTAGGCCTACCTGTCATCCAGTTATTAGATGCATGTGATAAATGACATGGTGCAGGCAATGTATATGGTAATAGCCAGTACTCGAGTTGAGGGGGGATGAGGGCGGATGGCATCCCCCCTGAAATAAAAACGATCAAATTCATCCCCCCTGTAAAACTGCCATCCCCCCTTTCCATCCCTTCCCTTTTTACAGTAAATGTTGGAAATATAACTTATAATTATATATAATTATTTCATCATTAGAAAGTAGTACGCATGTTGAGTAAAAGAAA
>JAJHUR010005968.1:0-17178 GCA_027495735.1 Lutjanus campechanus | reverse complement strand
AACATCATGTTCACTTACAAATAATCAACATGTTTTTCAAGACTTGCAGCTGAGCATTTCAACCGTGCCACAGTAATGTCCTTTTGTGAAGAGCCTTTCTCTGTCCAGAATATCCCAGCTGCTTGAGTTAGATTGCACAAAACACCTGAGGGCATGTGTGCACTCTGGTTTCCTTTTTCTGAATGTTTTTGTTGGTGTTTTTCAGTCAATGCAGGGCCTTCTAGAGATTGTAACTGCTTCTTCCTTGTGAGGATCAGATTGGCCAGGTTTCCCAATTTAGAAGCTAACAGTCATTACTACGCTACCCATCGTTAAACAAGTCATCACCCTTATCGGTGTGAGTAAAGCTCCCTTCAAGGCAAGCAATTAACCTGTTAGGAAATGTCTCCCATTCTCACTTTTTCTTCTCCTCCTTCTTTCACCTCCTTGTTCGGCCACTATTAACAGTTCGCAGAGCTTTTGGTGATGTAAGCTTTTCTAATTGTCTCCAGGGGAGCAGGGTAATTTTTTAATCTGTTTCCAGCAGTACAGCATGACATAGCTGTGCTATATGTGCATATGGTTAAAGCCTTTGTGGAGGTAATAAATTGTATCTAGTTCCGCCGTAGTTCGATCCCTCGTTGTCAGGTGCTTAGAGCCCATTGGCTGAGTGCTGATTTATTTGGCAGCCCAAGGAATCTTTTTCTGCCATATTTATCTCTGCGCACAGGGAAGAGTATGGGAAATTTAATTTTTCATTATTCATTAAGACACATTTAATCCCTGTTTGAAAGGATGGGTTTAGCTGCATTTGAATGGCAAATGAAGCAGGGACTGGAACTGCAAAATTTTGATTAGCCCAAGAATTCAATTTCCACACATTAGGTAACATCATTTATCACCCATGCCTCAAACATTAGTTACAGTGGGTGCTCAATATAAAAGTGTATGGTGTGTTCAGTATCCTTGGAAGAATCGCCGAGTACAGCCAGATTTAGTCAGCTAAAATGGCATCAGAGGGCTCATGTGGGCAGCACATTTTGTTGGCAAACGGGAACGTCATTTTTGAGCAGATTGTGTGAGGTGGGTAGTCTGACAGGCTCGTGAGGAGTTCTGAGAACATGTAGACCTCCCCTTTCCTCCTCTATCTCTGTGATGGATAGACCCTCTATTTGACAATGTACTGTCAGGCGCTGTCAGATAAAACAACCTACCATCTATCTCTCTGTCTTTCTCTGTCGCTGGTTATCAAGATGCAGGTTCAAGGCCATAGAGCTGTATTAGATGAGTATTATGCTGAATCATTTGCTCGTGACTTAAGATGAGAATGCTACTACAGTAGGTGTTTACTTAATTTTCATCATTGTGAACACGAGAGCCAACTGTCACCAGAAACGAAAAATGTTACACATTTATGTCATCTATTTATATTACTTTGATGTTTGTCTGACTCAGTGGATGTAGACTGTGGGCACAAGCCTGCTGTTAGCTTCCTATTTCAGGCAGCATACTCCTCCCCTTTCGCTTTCTGCGTGTTACCATTTTCAAAGTCCCTGTCACTACAGGAAACAACCAGTGTTGGGAGTGTATTACTGCTTGTGGTGGTAAGTAGACATTAGTACACTATATTTAAGTAAGTACTTTTTCAAATTAATAATGCAATTACAGTTACTAAAATTTAAATGGGCTTGTTACTTTTGTCTTACCTGAAAATAACTACAGAGGACAGCAGACTGTACTCTGACCTATGATCTAACACTCTCCGACCCTGCGGTGGCACAAGGCACTTCAGTCATTGTGAACTTGCTTTTCATCATAGTGTCTATAAACCATTCATTAATGATATATTAACTACTTTAGCAATGCTTGGTTTCAAAATGTATCCATCACCATCAGGTCTTCTTCTACCAAATCCTGTCTAAACCACTGGCATTAAAAGTGTAGCTTACATGTAGGAATGCCAGTTGTTACTGCCCTTTGGTAGTTGGCAATATTAATAATTCCTATTAGTGATAATGGATACAATGATGGATCAAAATTTGACAGTTGTCACTAAAATAATATAGCTATGTGTGTACTAATAAGAGAATTAAGAAGTACTGCTAGTTATGTTCCCTAGTAACTAATTGCTTTCATTTGCATTAATTGGTAAAGTAATTCAGGTACCTTTGAGAGAGGTAACTGAAACTAATAAATAATTTCAGTAACATGCCCAATATTGGAAACAACAACAACAACAGTATTGAAGCTAGCAACCTACACGCTGAAAATGCCAAATTATCCTAAACTGGTCACTAATGGTTCGTAAACAAGCTAGCAGCTATTTCATTGTCTTTTGCAGGGATTTAGCCATTGTAATGTTACCTGCAAATGTTCCATCAGAATGAGTTCCCCAACAGGTGGCGTGATTTTCAATATCGTCAAAAAAATGGACGCTCCTCTTTCTATTAAACTGATGAGGAGATTTTCTATTGAGGTGATGTATTAAAGTGCACAGTACATGCCACTAGAGGTCAGTCCCTCTACTGGTGTACAAGGCAGCACAGCTGAGCAAACAAACATGACAGCAGGGGGATAAAGTTACAGGACTAACTGGTAAAGGAGAAAAATGCCTCTGCCCTTGTTTCGCAGTATTTCAGGTTAGTCCCGAGTATAAAGGTAAGCTAACAAACACTGCAGACCAGTGATTGGTCAAAGTGGTGTACTGTAGTGAGTATGTAACTCTAGTGAGCAGAAAAGAGGGCAAGTGGCAATCTTATTATTGACTATGGTGGCAGAGTGCAGCAGTGAATGTGCAGAGGAAAATGTGAGCATGAAGTTGTCAGTGTGGCAGTAAATGTACTGTGTAACTTTGAGTTTGTCAATGAATAAAAACTGTTGCTTCTCGAACCAAAGCAGAGCTCTTGAGTGTGTGTTGTTTCCTAGCTGCGTACATGACAGTCAGCTTGGCCTATGTTAAGGAAGTACTGTCTGCAGTGGATTAAAGTCAGTTGAGCCGTTTTTCACAAGCTTTACACAGATACCGCCATAATACCGTATACCCTGGTGAAGTTAGACTGTTTTTTCCCCTACAGCAGAATGATAACGTTTGCAGCCAGACCATTCTCCAGGGTTGAGATAGCAGTATGGAGATTGATCTGGCTATGTGAGCCCACTTTCATGCGGATATAATATGCTGTATATTCTAATAATAGTTTGTTGTTGAAAGAGTTTCGATCTGTATATGCATTCATATTTCATGTGTCAGAAGTACTTTGGCCTGATTTCTGAGCACTGAAATGTTTATATCCTCCTCCTAAACAAAAACGTTTCACTTCACCTTCAGTCTCTGATGCTCTGAAGTCCACAAAACCTTTTAAACTGTTACCTCTGATAAATCCCAGGTGGCGTTTTGTGAAACACAACTTTATTTCCCTCAGCTGAATTCCCTGTTTGGTGTTAATGTGCATTGATATTACCCGCTTCTCCACTTATCTTCCATTCTCCTTATCTCCTCTGTTACTGACCTTTGTAACCATCTGGCCCCTGCTGGTGTAAACTGGTTTCTCCTGGCAACTCTGTTGTGCAACTGCATGTTAACATACACATGTAGTGTACCCTTGAATATACACATTTTAAAAAGGCCAGATGCCTCGCAGCAATGGAAATGTTTTGCAGTAAATGTCAGCTGGCAGTGGGAAGCAAAAAGCTAAAAAAAATATATATATATCCACATCGCCTCCATAGAGGTTTGCTTGCATTCCCCCCTGTTGCCTCTTTGCTTTAGGCTCTTCTACCTACAATATTTAGATTTTGAACTCATTCAGAACAAAACAAACAGGCAGATATGGCCACTCATCCCAGAGCTGAAGAGTACAGTGTGCCTCTCTAAAAAGATGGCTGAATATCACTCCTTTATCACTGAGCTTTTGTTAAAATAGGATGAATATCTCAGATCATTTGAAATCATAAGATGTTTTCTCTCGCTTCCTGGCTGTGTCAAGTCAGATTAAAAGTGGCAAAATAATAAATGCACTTTGAGATCCAGGGTGCAGCTATTGTCATCACAATGTGTCATATTATGTAACTGAGTGTGTGTGATAACGTATGTGTTTGCATATGCTGAGTTGTACATTTTTGTTGGAGCATTTTCAACATTTACACCTTCACTTTCTTAACGAAATCATTTAAATAACCTGTCAGATATGCATGTTAGAGGATGGATATTTTGTCATATATTTTATTTCACCTTAAGTTGCTGTGTCCATTTAAGACTTTACTTTTCCTCACCTTAGCTGTGTTTATTTTCTACCTCATAAGGTCCAAACAGTTGATATAGTTGGTGTTTTGATTACTTAAAGAGTTTAAATGCTCTGTTAGCCTCCTGGGTTTTATCAAATCTGACTTTAAGCTCTTTAGATGATACAGACTGTGGCTGCATTTAAATCCCCTGCAGTGCATTCACTGTAAAATTGCCAGAATCTCCCCAGTGTTTAAGCATCAGCAACATTAGAGCTGAGGAGAGGCCAGGCCAGTATTGACCACCACAAATGTTTTACTGGGCTAAAAAATGAGTTGTCTCGTATGGTTGGGAGTATGACAACTTTACAGTTATGGACTAGTAGCATTAAAGGGATAATCTGGATTATTTAGTTTGGCGTTGTATGAGGTATGTATCAATAGTCAGTGTATTACCTACAGTAGATGGCGGTCAGCGAGCCCCCAGTTTTGAGAAGTAGAGAGGAGCACCAGCATGGAAGCCAAGCAATGTACACTAGTGTACACTATGTTTAGAATCATTTCATCGCTTTACTTTTCTGTCAGACAGCCTTTTTACCAAGCCAAATATTGATGTCTTCAAACCAAACAAACTTCATAGATGAAATCAGTAATTTTACCTCGCAGAACACAGAAATTGCTGGTCAACTGCTGCCATGATCAGCATTAGTTTGTGTTATTGGGTGACTCTGGGTGAGTCCGAACTATCCTTTTATAACAGTCACACAAATAACAGATCGAGGCAGCAGTAGACCAGCATCTTCTGTGTTTTGTAGGGTAAAATTAATAATTTCACCTGAGTCCGAGTGCTTCGCAGAGAGCCATATTTGGCTTATGTAACAGTGGTCTCTTGTCAGAAAAAGGCTGTCTGACAGCAAAGTAAAGTTGTGAAAATGTTCTAAATAAAGTGTACACTTAAACTGATATTGATCTATTTAGGTGGACCTTTTTTTAAGTGGCTAAAATACCATTTGGCACTGACCCTGTCCACAGCACTACTTCATGTAACCCCACATCAAGTAATCCAAACCATCCCTTTTATTTAACTGTGCTTATTAGCGTCACTCAAAGTTTTAAGTTTCTAATAAAATACAAGGACATTTTAGAAGAGTAATGTGTCCAGTCTCCTTCAAACACACTCAGGAAGGTTACTAGCCTCCCATTTTACAGATGTGACCTTCACCCCTTTCACATCTAATTGGTACATTCCTAATCCTGCTGTAGCCTTGTATTGTGAATGGTTGGGCAGCAAGCTGACACCTGTGATTTGCTGCAAGGCCGAGTCGTGACCCATCAACTCTATCTGTTCATATGAGTGTGTGTGTGTGTGTGTGTCTGCACACATTTCAGCCTGTCCAAGCAATTTATGTCTTTCCATCCATTTGCTCTGTTTCTGTGACTAATTGACAGACAGTAAACCAGGTAAATAACAGTGGCAGCTTGTTGTTTTGACACATTAGTCTAATGTGTTCACATGTGGAAGCAGTCAAAAGGAATTAATGGGATCACTCAGAGCGGGGTAATGAGCTATTACATTTTGTATGGGGTCTCTGAAGCTGTATGGTATCTTTTAACATATAATAAGTCCTAATTTGTAATGAAAGATGTTCTGTCCTCTGGTGGTGCTCAGACAAGTGAATGACTTAGCAGGGAGAAGCCCTCCCACTGAGCTGAGTCTTACATGTTGCTGAGCGGTTGCCTGGTTACATGTGTAGTTAGCAAAACTGGTTTAATGTGCATTTTCACTCCCACTCAAATTAGATGATAGTTACTAACAGAGAGAGAGAAACCTTGATGTAAGCCAAGCAAATACTTAACAAGCTCCTTACTCTCTTCTCACATAAGAGGCCACATCTTTGTCTTCAAAACACAGCTTCCAGCATACAGAGTGTGTGAAGAGTCACTGAACATCTCCACTCACTGTTTCTAATGTAACACATGATTCTAGACGGATCTACGATTCAGTTGTATTTATAATCCTTCATATAATCAGCTGAAAGTCACAGTGAATCTAAAACTCATCATGTGACTGCAGCGTTCTCAGTATTTATTGTGTTCATTTCCTCTCAGTGCGGCCCTTCATTAGATACCCATCACTGACTGCCGCATCACTGCAAACACTCATTTGATTACAAACCAGTGAAAACTAGTTTCTGCTCGCTTGCCAGCTGTGAATGTCTGGCACAAAAAGTAACAATTGTGTTTGTACACCATGACACTGACACTTTAGTATGCATAAATTTACTGGCAATGTTTGAAATGTCTGTCCTGGAGACTTTATTTTAGTATAGGGAAGGGGATAACTAGAAAATAAGACTAAAGTAGAAAAACTGACTAGATGTATTTAGGGTGTCCACATTTTCAGCCTTAAAATGTCTTCAATGTGATCTTAACTGGTCTTAAAAGTTGATTGGATTATGAAGCTAATGTTACTTTTATGAAGCTTTTTTAGTCTCGATTTAAATGTGTTTTGGGGGGAAAAATCCGCCCCAGCATGACCCTTTCTACACTAACAACATTAGCACTCTAAAAAGTAATTCAGGGAAGCATTAACCACCACTTAATTAAATGCATTGTTGCAAGATAAATATTTGTATTAATTGGTTTAGATAAACCTCATGAAACATTATGCAAACATTATGTGGATGAGTTGTGTTGACATATTAATGTTGTTAATTACATCAACTTAATATTGTGTGATAACTTAAGACTCATGAAAATCTAATTGGAGCAACTTAATTGTTTAAACAGTTGTCAAATGAAAAATTTGTCTTCACAATTATGGTAATTAAGCACATTATGCTGTAAACATCTTGTTAAATACATGGAAAAACTAGTTGAAGCAACTTTTAAGAGTAATCAACTTAAAAACCTCTGTGGATGCTACCAGTTATTAAGGAAGTGGAAATTAAAAGTACCTTAATTTCCTTAGTCAATTCTCCTGTCTCAGTGTTTTTTGTTGTTTTTTTTGGCGGGGGAGGGTGTTGAATTTAGTTTGATTAGAAGTTGTCATAATTCCAAAAGATTGATGCAAACTGTTGCATTGATTCTTTTTGTTGAGTCGACATTTGTTTTTAGAGTGTGCAACTCCAGTGACATCAGTCATATTAAATCATACACTTAGTAATTTTTTTGCCAGTATGGACATAAAGTAGGTGCATAAATTGCATTTATAATAACCTTAAAAAGGTCTTAAGTCTTGAATTTAACGTGTTGAAACCTACAGAAACCCTGTGAATTTTAAGTTGAGGTTGTAATATATTCCAGGTATTTTATTATTATTATTATTATTATTATTTTATTACATTGTTATTTTTCATAGCGCTCACTCAATGAGACTACTTAAAGTAAATATAAAGCAAAGCCTCGTTGCAAATACTGAGATCTCTATATGGCGTTTCAGTGGCCTATAAAACATCAAAATAGTGAATTCAAAGGCAAAAGGTGTTTTTATGACAGGTTTTTGCAAATAAATAAATAAAACCATAAAGAAATCAATTCCCCTCTGTTGTTGTAAGGCCAAAGAAAACATGAAAGGAACACAAACTGTGTGGTAAATTCTGTTTGACACCCACACTCCGTGTGGTACAGTGTTGCCCACATGACAACACAGCCCTCTACTGTATCTGAAATGCTACAGTCTCAAACACAGCTGACAAACTGTTTCAGAAGCCTAACAGCCACATTCCTCCTCTTGTCTGTCTTCATCCGTCAGTGACCTTTTTCATTCACACATGGTTTCAATCTGAATCTGAATTTTACAAGAAGGTTCACACAGGTTTCTTATTTCCATGTAAATTAGAGCAAAGTAAGCCAGCAGCTTGTGTGCAACATTTTGAAAAACGTTTTAATATTGCAAAAAGCCCCTGTACAGATTTTGCTCTTGAAAATGTCACCTTATTCAACAAAGAAAGGAAATAATTGTAGTTGCAGTTTCAATCTTGCATCCCCAAGGCAAGAGTTCTTACGAAAACAAACTTATACTACAAAGTACAACAATAACACTTACATGCTGGAAGGCTGTCGGAGGCTTAAAATTAGATTTAAAATGTGCTAGCGATGTGCTAACAATACAGGAACTGGATGATTTTGTCTTTCTTGAGCTAAATAAAAGATGGCACAAAAGGCCAAATGCACTCCACACAGCTTCACAGGCGTTGCTGAGTGATTGTGTGAGTGCATGAACTGAACAGCTGATGTTGTGCAGCCTGAAAAAAGCCTGGAGAGAAACCATCTGAAGCTGCCACTGCTGCAGCTCCACAGACAGACAGAGTGAAAACAGACAGGTGCTATTGACAGGAAAGAAGAGACAGACCATGAAACAAGAACAGTGTATGAGACGGAAGTTTCAGCTGTAGATGTGTATTCGATGTGGTGTGTGTGTGTGTGTGTGTGTGTGTGTGTGTGTGTGTGTGTGTGTGTAAGAGAGCCACAGAGTGAGAAGATGATCGGTTTGAAGATAAAAGTCAAGATGAAATGTTTTTCATTTCATCTTGCCACTTAAACCCTTTTGGGTCCCACCCTGGTCACTTTTGCACTTATTTAACAATGTATGCAAAAAATATACAAAAAATCATGTTGTTTTTATTTTTATATCAAAATCCTGGAAAAACTGTTCAGTTTTTCCTCCTGCTAAAGAAAATATGATGCATACATACATAAGCTAGAATAATAATTTCATTCAGTACGGTTCAGGCGAGGGGTGGTACCTGCAGAGTAAGGAGGAGGAGGAGGACTCATCTGAAATGATGACTGTTTTTGCACTGATATCAATACAGAGTCATGAAATGTGCAAACTGTGTTGGAGACTCAGCTGACTGCAGTGTGGTGACTGGGCAGCGATTATTTTTTCCCAGGATAGCGAAGGCATGTCTTGCCATGCTGTTCAGCAGGAGAGACACTTCGTGGTGTGCTGGTTTCTGACTGTATTCTGATGTTTTCACTTCACTTCATGATGAAGAAAGGCATTAAAAAGTGAGCTAAAAAAATTAGACTTGTGTAGGCTGATACTGATCGGCAAATTGTCAGTATGAAAACAAAACTATCAGTGGGTTCACAGGCGAGCAGCACACCGGACACTGAGCTGCTCTGTTCACACATGCAGCTCATCTGGACTTTGGACTAGGGAGCTGGCAGGGTTAAGTCTGGGGAAATAAATGTGGACATATGTGTTCACACATACAGCTTCAGGTAGTTTCCAGATAAATGCAGAGTTGCAGTGCATGTGTTAAAGGGGATTAATCAACACAACTGTACAACAGTTACTTGAACAAAAACTCAACTTAATGACTCTGTCCACTTATTTGGGTGAAACTGGGTCATGTTTTATAGGGAAAATGCTTTCTGGTCTTCCGCTGATGTCCTCCAGTTACTCAACTTCAACTCTGGGTCAGAGTTCCTCCCAACTCAGCTGCTGTTACAAGGCAAAGAAACCTGACAAAAAAACTTCCTTTGTACTGTATTCCCTGTCACCGTACTTCTGTCCATTTCTGAGGCATCTACTCAGGTATACAGACAAGTGGCTGGATGGCTCATTCTGGAGAATACACAGTTAAGTCAAACTTGGCACAATGATGACTCACTCCTCCTCTGTTTATACGTGTAATGTGCCTTGTCACCTGTGCACACTGAAGCATGTCTCGTTTGCACACTCACACAAAGTTCATCCAATACACAGAGTCTATATCCTGCATATTTTGTCACTTAAACTGCAAGCCATTATTGTGTGTGTGTGTGTGTGTGTGTGTGTGTGTGTGTGTGTGTGTGTGTGTGTGTGTGTGTGTGTGTGTGTGTGTGTTATTTACAGCACGGGGGCTGCCTTTGGCGGAAACCTGAGCACTTGAGAGATATAGCGAGGCGGACAGAATCTAAAAATACCACGGCTGAGTGAGCAGGGCTTAAGAAGAAGAAGAAGAAGAGGCAGTGGCTGTCTCCACTGTCAAGCCTGCCTCTTGGTCTTCAGGGCTGCACGCTGCTGTCTCAGAATGAAATATTAGGCCTTTATAAGCAAACGGAAACAAATCCATCTGAGACCAGACAGCTAATTTAAAATGACGGGTAGAACAAGGGGGCTTTTATATCAGATATTGGAACGATTGATCTGTTTGGGGAGTCAGTGTGATGCAAAGTGTATGAAACTACTATAATGAGATTGTGGATGGGTTGTTTGAGCATTAAACAAAACAGGAAAAGAGGAAAGATAATTTTTCAGAGTTTCATCCATACTTAATAATAGAATATTTTATTTGTATAGCACTTGAAAAGGTTCTCAAAGGCACTTCATGGTTCAGAAAGAAAAAAAAGACAACAACAGAAACAGTATAGGCAATATCAGTATAACTACAATAATGGTAAGGAGAAGCATGTGGACTTACCACATATTAAAAGCAGATAGGTGGGCTTTGAGTGCAGTTTTGAAAGAGGGGGTGAGAGATAATGTCAGAAGGGTTGGGGGAGAATTCCAGAGTGAGGGGGCTTCAGTGGAGAAGGCCCTGTACCCCCAGATGCTTGGATCGGGGTGAGGAGGTTGGCTTTGCGGTTATGAGGCTGCAAGTAGGAAAATATAGTGAAGTAGGAGGGGGCTATGTTGTGGAGGACTTTTGTAGGTTAGAATTTTGAACTGGATTCTTTGTTGAATGGGTATCGGTGGAGGTTTTTAAGGACAGGCAGTTTTTGATTTTTGTAGTTTGTTAAAGTTCCCATGAAATGATTAGTGGCGTGCTCATTGCCTACAGGCAGCTGAGGAGGGAGTTGTCACGGACACTGATTGGCATTTACAGTAGGCAGTTGCTTTGTGTGCAGTCAGTGTTGTGCATGAAAGTACTAAAAGAGCAGCCTGCATTGAACACGCTCATATTTTTAGTGAACAGTGAACTGAACGAATCAGTTTTTAATGAATGAATGTGAATGTAAGTGTTGTTCACTTCTGAGGGAGATAACAGTGCTCACATTGTCAGCTGATTTAAAAAAGTGTGACTGCAGTAGAGAGAGAGAGACTGAACAAATATGAACAGAACTGTCGGTGTGATACTTTCATCACGAAGCCTAATGTTTCTCTATAAAGCTGTGGTGTATCAGTGAAATGTATAGACTACATTGCAAAATTTTTGCCAACTTTCCTAGTTATTATTCCAGCTTGGGTGAGCTTTCGTATAATATTTTCCAGTCAGGAACTCGTTTTTCTGATTATTCAAACACCACACGAATGCAGGATGCATTTCACAGAGTTTTTGTGATCTCTTTAGCCTCAAGTTCAAGGTCAAGTCTTGCGGCTATGTCACTATCCTCTATATCTCTTTATATGACACGTGAGTGAAAACATTTAGCCCCTGACACATCCTGCCTGTAACCGCCCATGCCACTTCCTGTCTGTCTGTGTACCCCGCATACACAAACAACCTCAGAGGACCACTTACACATCTAATTCTGTCTGCACACACAGAAGGCGCACAAACACTGGCTCTAGTCCCAGACCTGTGTACGGGCATAAAAGGCAAACTGTCCAGCAAGTCCACTGATGCTTTCATCCTTGTGCCTGACCGTCCATTGATTTGTCCACCGAGGCTTCAAACATAACCTTCTCTCCTTTGGCACGGCCTATGGCGGTACCTGATATGTGAAGTACACTACAAAGTGTAAATGACTGTGGACAAGGCTCAGCGGTGACTTGGATTGACTGTTGATGACTCATAAAAAGATATATTTCCATTTGAAAAGGGGGCTGTTAGTGTTATTTGTTTTTTACGGTCACTTAAATGGAGTTTGTCAGTGCTCTAACTCAATAATCTTTATATCTAAGAAACCTTACCAAACAACACTCTGAAAGAGCTCTAATTAAGACACTTTAAAAAAGTAAGAAGGTCTTGAATGTCCTTAAGAATAAAATTAGTTCCTGTTTCAAGGGACCCTAAATTAGCATTGCCTACACAAAAGACATGTGGTGACCAAGCTTGTATGATGAACACTTAACTATAAGATTTGCATTTTTTGCTCTGTGAGACGAGAAGTGAGAAAATGACACCATTTAGTCAAATCTAAAGCACCAGTTGAGTCGAAAAGACTTGAATTGCCTGTGATGGCGCGTTTCCTCTCTACTCTTCAGCTGCAGTTCTCAGCTACTTCTCTCGCTACACAATAGCAACAAATAAAGGGAAAAGCTGAGAAGGTTTGGTCTCTGCGCTTCTATATATGGACACACATTTACATGCCACATAAAAGAACATTCACAGTTCTGCCTCGGCTGCAGACACAAACTCACACACTTCTAAACACAAAGCAAACTGAGTGCAGACTGCATGTTTGTGAGAGTGAGTAAATAGCAAAAGTTCATCAGCTGGTAAATACTTCCCTGCATGTCTATTAAATGTTTGTATGAAATGAGCACAGGTGTGACCAAGTCATTGTTTTGCAAGTCACTAGTCCTTTACACTCGAGTTCCAAGTCAAGAAAGGCAAGTTTTGAGTCAAGTCTCAAGTCCTTAACTATGAGATTTGAGCAATAAAAAAGTTATAATGCCATTTTAACTCCAGATCCTCAACTTACTGGTATTTGGACAACTTCAAATGTTGAGCAAGTTGGAAGTTGTTGCGTTTCTATCTGTAATTTCTTTCTTTCTTTTAATTTTTTATCTATAAGATTATTGTGTCATGTTTTTCCAACTGCCGCTCAGTAACATAACGCTAGTTGGCTCAAACAAAGTGGACCTGTTGACTCAAGTGTCTATTTATGAGGAATGAATACAGTTAACATCAGTTCATTCAGGAAATGAAGTGATCTGTGGAACACTTTTAGTCTAAAGACATCAAATTTATGAATTGAGTCTGACTCAAGTCCACGTCATGTGACTCGACTTCACACCTCTGAAAATGAATACAAAAAAAGGGGCACAAACAGATGCGTGATAAGTGATCTCCCACACATCTACACAAGCAAGCAAAGACACACGCACACTGACATACCACCCTGTTTCCTGTGGCTTCTGCTTCCTGCATCTGTAGAGCACATACCAGACTTTTTTTTTCTACGGCTGAAAACAGATATGAGCGTAATTACATTAAAAGTCTCATTTCATATTGATCCGTCTGCACAAATAGCCATCTGAGCAAGCAGAGCAAGATTATTTAATGCAATTTATGTTCTTTGTATTTCCCCTGAGTTTTGGGTCACACAGTGGAGAGGTGAGAAGGAGAGCAGGCAACACTTTGTGAGTACATGGTGTGTGCTGTTGCCTGCTGAGCATTCGAGCAACAGAAACAGCCTGTGAGGGGACATTATCACTTTTTTTGGTCTGCGTGATGATTGCGGGAACAGACACAGCAAGTAACACAGCAAGTACAGAATCAGGTAGTACACTAGAATTTTTTCAGTTCATGTGTTTCTTGTAGAGGGTTTTCAATTGAAAACATTTTGTTTTTCATTTAGGAAGCAAAAGTATCACAGAAAATTCATTGCTAGAGACTTTCTGACCTTCACTTATGCTTTGATTTAGTCTTTTTCTAATGAAGGAAATTCCTCTTTGTGTTAATTTCAGAAGAGCTGGTTTAGCTTCAGATTGTAGCAGCTTATTCTACATGAGTGCCATTAAGAAACATTTGTCTTTGTAATTGAGTCAAATGATGTCATCTGCTGTGACTAACATAATGCAATTGCCTCAGCTCCTCTGAATCATCACCAGATGTGTATGTCTGTGTGAGCCTTGTACATATGAATCATGTCACACAGTGTGTAATAGGCTGTTTTGTGAGGCTGTGTGAGCACTGACATGAATCTGACTGTCTGTGTATACATCTGTACAGAACAGTGTGAACAGCACAGCTGGCAAGGATGGAGTTTGTTGGACTTAATGACTTGTGCTCTCACACTAAAGTCATCAGCACAAACTTAATCCTGCGGGCTAAATATGAGCGAGAGCTAAAAATAGTTTCCCGTAGCTACAGTAACGTGCGTGGCAGGATATGGTTGTCTGGTAGATAATGATGAAGAAAAGACCAAGAAAAGAAGGGGGAGGAAGGGGAGATTATATAGAAAGAAAAGACGTATAGCATAAGAGAATAAATTTATACGGCAGGTGGTTTTATGTTCTAATGAAGCCTGGAGAGTTAAAAAAGCTCATCATTTAACGTAGAAAATGACATTCTTCTGAACGTGTGAGGGGAATACTGACATAAACCATCACTATCTATACTTAATGTCTTACTTATAAGAAGCGTTTTGGGTTTGTATTAATGTGGTAATTGGAATGAATTTAAAACCACTGATTTTTTTTTCATATTTGAATAATTTGTGAGGCATGTGACTTTCATGGTAACTCTGAAAACTGTTAGTTTACATGCAGATTTGATGAAGAAGGACAGTTTAGACATTGAGACTGTCAGTCTGTGTGGTTGTTTAGGTTGCAACAACTGTTACGAGGGACCATGCAATCATTATTTCTGTGGACTTAATAATCATTGTTTTATTTTATGGCCTCTGTGGCCTCAAAAACTTGACAACACCAAAGGCCAAGTGGCCTTGCCCCTAAAATGATGAAATCCCAGGCCTGGTTAAGTTGACTTGTTCGCTTTAATAACTCAATGGGCCTCATTCACAATGTTTTAGGCATAAATCTGGGATTGATCAATATTTTCTTGCCTGATTTTGTTCATACTCTAAGACAGCCAGGCTGTCATATAAAATGTTGAAACACACCTTTTAACTAAATATAAAGCATATCAAAACTTTATTCATGAAAAAAGCTTTAATAAGAGACTTGGAAGTGTTTTTATGGAAACAAGGAAAATAAAACAAGATGAATATCTTGTTTTATTTTCTGGGCTGGGCGCATGTTTCATGAATCAGACAGTGACTTTGCATGGGAACTTATTGTGTGCGCACAGTGAGAATATTTTTACGCACGTTAGTGAATGAGGCCCAGTGTGTAGCCATAGTAATTCAAGTTAGCTAGCAAACAAATAGTTCATTCAAAGTGTGTGCGATTGTTCCAAGTGTTTTGGAGCTTCAAACAAAATGTTGTTTAGGACCACCAAAGTCCTATGGCAGGCCCTGAACAGATGGGCACACACACTCAGAAGCTACGTAGATGGTCTACAGAAATAGACAGCTTGGGCTAATAATGGATTGAGAATTTGATTAGAGACAGAGAGATCCAAAAGACATGATCCAACTCTATCATTGATGCTGTCTGTCCGCAGGCCGTAATTATAACTAAACACAGTGCCCTCTTTCTCCCTCACTCCCTCTCTATCTAACCCCACACAATGCTTGACAATCTGAACAAAGCTTCCCTGAGGCCCCTAATCTAATAGAGCAGTCTCTACAAGACATCCACACACACACTAGCCAACAGAGAGAGAGCGCAGGACAGAGTCAGGAGGGAAAGATGAGGGAGTGATGGAGAAAAAAGAGGGGCAGTCAGATAAAGGAGATAAATTGGACACTGAGCGAGGAGTGACACAGAGAGAGCTTTTCTTTTCCAAGTCTCCGATGGCTGTTGGTGTGATGTTTATCGTGTGGGAGCTCTGGTGGGACCTCATTGTTCCCTTCTTTGTGTGTGCGTGTCCATCTGCTGTGAGCCCCTTTAGGGCCCAGCCTATTTTATCAGAATTCTGGTGTGTGTGTGTGAGGCTGCCCCAGCTCTGATCCTGCAGTAGACTTAACACTCTCGAAGCTGTGTATTGATTTGGGGGGGCTGCTGAACACAGAGGAAAGGAAAAGGAAGAGAATGGTGCAGAGCTGTAGAAGACAGGCAGCACAATATGACCTGGGATGTAAATGCAAACATTCATAGGGAGATAATGTTCAAATCGCACCAGACAACTGATACATCGCTCTGTGTCTGGCTCTGCCCTCGGTTACATCTTTGGCCTGGTAACACTTTATAATTACCATGATTAATAAATGGTAAATTGATAATTGCTATACTTATACTGTTAATATTTATTTACTGTAAACAAACATTCAAGTAATGTTTATGTTTTATAAAAAATAAGTAATTGTAATGTTTACTAATGAGTTGCAACTTTATATAATGGTCATCCAAATAATGTTAATAGATGCATTACACAGTATTTATTATCCATTTACAAAGGTTTATATCAGTTGCAACTTTAAGATAACCATCCACATAATGTTTACATTCAACACATCTCTAGGTTTAAGAAATGAAAGAACTTGGGTAGGTTTAATTATATTCTCTTTTAAAATAAGGATGAGAGATGAGGATGAGAACCTGTGGACTGTGTTAAAGAAACAATTCCATGTCAGAAAGGCAACAAATTTAGTTGAACTGCATCAATTCTGTCTAGAGGAGTGGTCAAAGATACAACCAGAACCTTGTGGATGGCTACCGAAAGTCCCTAATTGAGCTGAAAATGACCAAGGGACATTTAACCAAATAATAGCATCGCTGTATGCATATTTTTGACCCAGCAGATTTTGTCATATTTCCAGATGACCTATTATAAATTTATGAAAGAACCAAAATGCATGATTGTTTTTTATGACAAAGACACGTGTGTCAATCGTTCCATCATAGAAAATTAAGAGTTATAGGAATCATTGGAAACTGAAAATTGCCATGATAGATTGTACATGCTCTTTCCAAGTGTATGTTAACTTTTGACCACAACTGCTGCACTTAAATCAGGATGGCCTGTGTGGCAAAAGCCAGACTCAAACAGTGGAGGAGAACATGCCAGAGTGTTGATTTATGTTGTTGAGGAGCGCTGATGTCTAACAGAGGAAAAGAACAGAAGTAAATTTAAATTGGCAGGGCATCTTTTGGACCCATCATTCCCTAAATTGGATGTTTTTTTTGTTCCATATTAAACTTGGATCAAAGACACATCAGACATTTTAGATGTAGTGGCCCGGCTTCTGCCACAGTAGTTAGTGTCAGCAAGGGGTCTTATATAATGCTGCCATCTATCAGAGGGAGACAAGGAA